>JAUMTR010000027.1:17482062-17497430 GCA_032270685.1 Microctenopoma stevenorrisi | reverse complement strand
CCCCCCCCCCCACCCACCCACCCACACACACACACACACACACACACACCTGAAGGTAATAGCCTACAAGACACATTGGACACTTACCAGCCTCCATTACGATGAGCTGCTATTGTACCACAATACCCTTCCACGACAGTAGTGCCTGATGGAACGATGGCTACAATAGCTCCGTGTGTGTGTGTGTGTGTGTGTGTGTGTGTGTGTGTGTGTGTGTGCGTAACAAGAATTATTTGCGTAGTGTATATCCTGATGCAGGTGTGTGGAGGCTGCTGTGTGTTGCTGTCTAATTGCTTATTGTACATATTGTATAGTGTGTGGGGAAAAAGTTCTCTACATTACTGAATGTGGATGTGAAGCTTTTTTCTTTGCCAGAAATGTATTATACACTGTGTGTGTGTGTGTGTGTGTGTGTGTGTGTTTGTAGCAACGTTATTATACAACAGATAACAAAGTATAGAACTTTATGTGCCTTAAAATTGCAATCAGGAAATATCTGGGTCACTTGAGTTTGTTGGGCCCAGTGGAAGCAGAGAAGTCAGATGGCAGCAGCAACAAAGGACCTTGTTCCTCCACACACCACAGGTGGAGCAGACGATCGCTGAAAGTGCTGCTCAGGGTGCATTTCTTCATTTGCTTTTTCAACCTCAGCAGATGGAAACTATCCAGTGACAAGTGAGAAGGAAATTATTTCATTCAGCCAGATCCTGGTACATTGTCTGGTCCTTGATCAGCGTTAACGCTGAGGTCTTAAAATATCTCACAGTTTCAAACTCAGTATTTCAGCTTTATACCTCAGCCTCCTAAGCTTCTGGGGGAATTTAGGTATCTCTCCCGAGAGCAGGCCTGTGTTTTGCCAGGCTAATAACTATTAGCAGAGCCACTGTGTCAACAGTGCTGGATCCATGGTAACATCCACCTCCTGACACAGTCACCTAAAAAACCTCCCCACAAGTGCAAGGAACAGTAGCATTGCATTATGTAGTAATAATAACTCTATTGTTTTGGCTTTTGCTCTTATCTTCAAGTTAACAATAGAGACAGATGGCAATTAAAGGTGCGAGAAAAGGGGATGACCTGCAACAGAAGGCGCTGTGCCAGATTCAAGAATGTTGTCTTGTGGTATGCAGTGTCTTTAGACAACAAAGGTTCACCTCAAATTCCTTTAACCATCACAACCAAATCCCTGAGCCTCACCCAAACTCAGGGTTTACAACCTAAGCCTGGGTCTATTCTACTCTTGCCTATAGGAATTATGGGTAACCACAATATATCCCTTAGAAGAAGTGAGGACAAGACAAAATGTACTCACTTCACAAAAAGTCTTTATTCAGCAGGTTGACCACAAGTTGGTCCTTACAAAGATAGAAATGCAAAACAGACACACACCACCTGCCTGCCCATTCATACGCCACACCATTTGTACAACACATACACAAGGCTGAGCGGAGTGTGCATGCCACCGTGAATGAAAATCGATAGAGCAAGTTTAGTGTAATTGAATGACTGTGTCTGTGTGTGTGTGTGTGCGTGAGAGAGGGAGCCTTTATAGTGAAGCAATAGAGGTAATCTGTATAAGTGCTGCTACACTCCTAAACCTTTTAAAGCCTTGTCTGTGCAAGATTTACCTAAGTGTGTGTGTGTGTGTCTGAATGAGTGAGTCTGCCTTCCACACTACTGAGATGCCGTTTTTAACAGGCTTTACATCAGCATCTGAATCAGAGACAACACACACACACACACACACACACTGCATTAACACAGTCACAACTGTATAGAGCAGACATCTGGTTTTCCTACACACACTATTTAAGAAGGTGCTAAGAACACCTAGAGAAATGGATGCATTTGCCGTCTTGTGCTGTCCTCTCAACCTACATCCTGGCATCACAGTCACAGCAAAGAAAACTGAATTTGTCATTTTTATTTGGTTATATCCAGCGTTTTAAGAGAGACCAGCAAAAATAAGCAGTTGCATTTAATTGTTTGAACTAATAGTATTAGCGTTTATATTGGAACGTATTTATATGCAGACAGGTGGTATTCTGAGGTCATGGGTGAAAAACTAGCACCAAACATTAAAATGACATAATGAGCAAAATCCTTTTCTACTTTTCTCTTACTTTATCCTCAGAAATATAATTACCTTAACACAAAGCCTCAGTAAGAGATTACTGTGGGTTACAAACACAAGAGATTTACACTCTACTGTATGTCCTGACGGTGTTTACTATGCCCAGAAATGACTGAGGCTGCAGCCCCGAACGCTCTTTTACTGTATATACAGCTATGCTGGTATGCCCATGGCTTTGCTTTAGCATTATGAAGACTAATTAGCAATATTGTTAGCTCTGAGATGATGTGTTTCTGTATTCACATTGTTGAGAGCAATATGTTTAATGTGCTTCAGCTTGAAGCAATATTTTAAGTAAACTCGGCAGCGTGGCAACAGATAAAATGCCAAAATAAATAAAGTCACATCAACTCTGGTTAGCTTTACTTTTTTGTTCTAAACATTTACTTGCTCCAGAGTATCCCAGTGGATTATGCTCCCAGACTACTTTATGACTGTCGTGTTCTGTATATTATATCTCATCCAACTTGTTATGACAGAAGGAAAAAGTTCGACGCCATGAAGCTGTACGTGAAGGCACCCATTCACATCTCGCTGAAGACTGCTCTGCAAAGCACAGTAATTGCAAACACAACATCAGGACTGTGAGTTATCTTTTCAGTGTAAACGAATCGATAGCATCAGCAGATCAATGCTCCACTCTTGATGTTTAGTATAATTGTAATTACTTGGTACTACGGTGCATCCCTATATTTGAAAGCAGTGTTTCCTGTTATGAACTTGTCAGTGTCTGGACAGATTAATCAAGCAGACACAAGCTTTTAATGCGCTCTAATATTTGATATATATATATATATAAATATAAAAAACAAAATAACAGGGCAACAGACAGATAACAGAAATCAAATACTGTTGGTTTTTTCTGTATATATTTATATAATGTGTAAGGTCTTAAACCTTACACTGTAAAGTGCCTTGACATGACTTATGTTGTTAATTGGCGCTATATAAATAAAGTTGAATTGAATTGAATTCAAATATCTGTTGTTGCAGTTGTTCTAAATGCTGTTGCAGTTTTTTTCTGACTCCCTGATTTTCAGCTGCATATTTGTCCATAGGTTCCATCCTGTTCACCACACACCATCTCCAAGAACACACACACACACACAGTGAGAGTGTGTGTGAGTGTGTGTGTCTGAGTGTGTATGATACAGGTCACAGAGTGTCAACAATAGAAAGAGATGAGTTCTACATGAACGGCTCACCACCTCTGCTGCCTCTGTCTCTCTTTCCTCACTCAATCCTTTCATTTTCCAGCCTCCCTGCTCTTTCCACCTCTCTCACTCAGTTCTCCTGTTCTTCCCTAACTCATCCTCTCATCCTTTCTTTGTTTTATTTTTTGGTCCATGTCCTTCTCACTCATGTATTTTCTGTGCCCACTTGACCTCTCTCCAGTTCCACCCTCTTACGCTCTCGTGTTTTTCTTCACTTTTTTGTGTCAGCGCAATATTTTTTGATACTTTTCTTTTCTCTCTCTCTTTAGAATTTAAATCAGTTTTATTTGTGCACACCCACCGTGCAGCAGCAAACAGCACAACATTAGTTTGTTAAATTTAACTGTGAGGAGGATTACGCGGATACCCAGAGGATGTTTTTCTGATGCTATCATTGCTAATTGTCTCACTTGGGTTAGCGAGACATCAATCAATGGTGATGTGTGGCCACAGAAAATCGACTATATTATGAGACTGTATAAGAATATGTCCCATAAAGATTCCAAATATCCAAATAGCAATTGCCCAAAATAATGCATTGATTTTAAAAACTAAAATCCCGTGGGCTTTATAAATCTCGATTAGTTACTCAAACCTGACTTTTGGGTCTGGCTGGTGACCTGGTAGCTCAGTGGGATAAGCATCAGCCTGGGATGCAGAAGATGGCAGGGTTAAATCCTAGCCCATTCCCCCATATCAGGTGTGTCCTTGTGCAAGACATTCCTTGAGTTGCTTTGGCTAAAGGTCTCTGCCAAGCAAAGTAAAGTAGTTAAAAGTCTAGTATGTGTGCTCTTGCATTTCAGTGTTTTTTTGTCTGAACTCTCAGTAGCTCTGCTGCTTTTTCATTTACACCTCATCCCTTCATCCCCTCTCGCACCACTTCCACCTCTCCACTGCAGTGTTTGTATATTTGGTCGTTTTGCTCTGCTGCTTCCTCTCTATCCACTAATCTCTAGTTTAAATAAGAGGCATAGGCATGCAGCGTGCACAAACTCATATGTGCACGCGCACGCACACATAAAGAAACACACGACCAAGCATGACATACAAACACACACAGGGGCGCAGGAGAGAGTAAAATCCAAACACATAAGTGTAGACATGCAAAACCGCATGCACACGTGTACACACACACACACACACACACACACACAGTGAACAGGTAAGTCAGGTGAGTCCTGCCAGTTCTGCACATTGGCCACTTGAGGGTAGTAGAGGGCTTTGGCCAGGAAACATATAGATCTGCACATTACAAACACGTATGTGCACACACGCGTGAACACACCTATACTAAAGTTATACTGGTGGATGACCATATTACAGAGTCAAGTCCTGAAGCACTGGCACTCACTCCGTGTGACCAATCACAAGCCTTTTATACGCTCAGGCGACTGTAAACGTATATGAAAGGTGTTGGCATTGTTTGGGTGTGAAATTTAGTCTCTTAGTCAAAACATGATGCGAAGTGAAAGGATGTGGATTTTTTATTTTTTAGTCTTTAGTCTTCTTTTCTACTTTGAGTGCGGGGAGTCTGGCTTACAGAGACCTTTTATAGCCAAAACAGGTCAATTTCCTAAAGATTATTTCATGGTACTGGGGTTTATTTTTTAACAGTGTACAGCAGAGGGTGACAGGAGTGAGAAGGCTACACGCAGGAGGTTGTGAGTGCTGGGCTCAACCCTTTGACACTGAAAGTATAGCAATGCGCACACAGTCACACGCACATCCCCCTCACACACACACAGTCTTGATCAAGACAGAAAGCTCCATTCCTTCCCTGCTGCTTGATCTTACAGCAAACACAGCAGAAATCGAGTCTCTGATTTACTTTAATCTCACCAGTAATGTGTCTGTGTTGGCAGCTGTTCCAGTCTGCTGAAGTAAATCAAGTGCCCCCGCACTAGTTCAAATATTTGAAGTTGTAGTATGTTGGTAACACAGAATTGAGCTTTTGAGCGGAGAAGGGGAATACAACGCCAATCCCAGGTTTAGATCTATTTCTTTGTGAAAGTTCTGAAGAACCGGTAGCAGGCGAATGACAAGGAAACAGTCATCAGTGACTTTCTTCCCTACTTTTCCATCCACCACTTGCCACACTTACATTTCAGTTGAAGGAAGCCTGTAATTTGCTGTTACAGAAAAGCTGCACATTAGTGTGTCTGATTTCATTATTCACCGTGGCTGTCATCTGTTAGCATCACATCAGAAAACACATCACAGGCCTGTTTTCATTATTGCCTTGCTTGGACAATAAAACAAACACGATGGCGCTGCATACAGAATCAATGTAAATTTCAACCGGCCAGCAGGGACCTGCTACGCAGCAGAAATGAGAAATTGTAATGAAGCTACAGTAATAGACACCTACAGGGTGTAATCCTGCTGAGATTAGTTTTTTAAAGCTCAAAGTAAATTCTATTTGATAGAGCTAAGAGCTTGATAAGGCTTCTACATATGTAACCAGGATATTAGGTGGTTGTCGAAATTAAACTCTATTATTTTTTTAATCTTATTTATGCTTTCAAAATAAAATGTCTACAGTCTCTTAAAGTGATTTTGAGTTTTGTAATTACTCTAATGAAATGTCAAAAAACACTATATGTGTAGAAGAAAAATATTGCTTGCTTAGAAATGTTTAAAACAATGCCAGGTTTAAAAAAGTTAAAAAATTGATTTTGCTTCAAATGAAGAATTCCTCAAACCTCATGCATGTACGCAGCATTGACTGTACCATAATGTAATACCATAATGTCAGGTTTTTTGACACTTCTGACACCTTCAACACCCCTTTGACACCCCAGCTGTTCAGACAAGCTGTTAATGCTCAAAAGACTCAAATCACTGCCTCCTTATATGAAGTATTAGAGCAACTAATTGTTTGGTTGTGCGATTAATATATGTTATGATACATATATTTTACCAGCAATGAAGTTAACAAAGTCAAATTTTTGTTTCTATTTCACAGATATTCTTGTTCACTAATAAATGATCTATTCTTTTTTCGTCTGCTGTGAGTGTGTGTTTTAACGTTATCTGTATTTCACCCCTCAGCACAATGTGTGTGTGTGTGTGTGTGTGTGTGTGTATGCTATCGGTGCCTTGTGCTGAAGTGTTAATGGACATAGGTGTGATTAACACCACACCACATGACCTGACGGTGCTAGCCACGCTGCTAACCACTCTGCTCTGTGCGTAAAAGAAACACTGTGACAGAGTGTGTGTGTGTGTGTGTGTGTTTGTGTGTTACCCAAGCTGTCAACCAGCCTCCAGACATCCCCCAGTAAAAACAGACCCAGCTGAGAGAAGTCCTTGACCTGGAACGCTTCATTCATCACCAAACGTGCAGAAAGGCCATAGAGCCACTTCAAAACAACAGCAATCAATATTACCATAAGTTTAATACATTGTTTTATTTTGATATTATTATAATATTTGCATATTACTCCAGCAGTTGATTTTAAGCACTGATCAAAGTTCATTCTTAACCTTGTAACCAAAGTATCGGTTAGGGAGCTTCTGATGTAATAGAATATAGTGAACGTCTGTGAAGTGTACAAATGTGCATGTCTATGTCTGCATGTCTATGTAGAGCCCTGGTTCGTAATGTCCATAGAAATCTGCAATGTAGTGTACGATGTCCATGATGTCTGGCGGTCATTCGCGATCACATCTCATGATATGAGTCATCAGAAGCGGGAGTTGGCCAGCTGAGGGGAATTGTAGGCCAGGACTCTGCAGTCTTTAAATGATGAGGATCCTGGACAGGGAAGAACCATGGTTTGAGAGTGGAGTGAAGAAGGCCATCTCTGGCCCGAGGAGGGGACCTAAGTGTACATCTCCCACCGTCCTCCACTTACACATGGCGCTGTGATTGGTCATTGATCACATGGTCCACTGATAGTCAGTGATGCTAGTTTAATTATTCATGCAAAGGTACTAATTATGAGGTTGGGGAAACCTGCAGTCAGCTGAGTGCTGAATAAGTCACTCGCCACTGAAAACAGCGCTACGTCCAAATGAGCAGACTCACAACAACACATTGTTGAAGTGAGACTGTTTAACAGTGCTGTGTCTCTGTTTCACCTTGTCTACCGTTGTATTAGAAGACATAATACATTTTTGCACGTACATGCGCAGCACATCTAGATATGGCTGTGCATTGAGAAACCTCAATCAGTACTAATAACTGAGTCTAGATTCATCAGTTTGACAGGGAACCTGTTTACTGAATAACAAATAAAGACCAAATATAACCATATAAATATGTATATTATACCCACTATACTATACTCATAAATAAGGATCCACATCCACCAACAAACAGGGAGACTGTATAACACACTATACACTGGCTACCTACAAATTGATATATATAAGTGGTAGATATAAAAACATGTACATCAAGACAAGACAAGAGAAGAAGCATCACATATCATGCAGCCTATGACCTGACAATAATGAACAGAAACAGTTTAAACTAAAACATGTCACCAGTACATTTCTGGTTACACAGCACTAGAACACATATTTAAAGTTACCTTCTCAACCTAGATCGCATCAATCTGAAACGCCCAAGGCTCCAAACTCATTAAGCCTTGGGAAAGTTCTTTCATTGAAGCAGAAAGACATGCGGAGAAGACATAAAACAGTCGGGTAAACACAACTTTGAATCTCTCTTGCTGCATAACTAACTGTCAGTTGCTTTCCATCATCATAACTGCTTACTAATTCACCCAGTTTTTTTCAAATCCCTGTGGCAATACGCATCTCACGAGTGATTAGTTCATTTGCAACTAATCTTTTTTTGCAAATGGGGTCATTAGGATTATTGTAAGTGATGTCATGTTATCTGGGCACCACTAGATGCAGAACTTTAGACATTAGGTCGCTTTGGGCGACTACTGAAGAAGCAATGATTTGTTTGTTTCTAATTTAATGATGTTGGATGTTAACCCCCCCCAATTCATCTCCATTTTCCAAAAAAGTCCAGAAAGTGTATTTCTGGTTAGCTTTATCTTCAATGTTCATGAAAGTCACTTAATTACTGCTTTCCTTACAGTGACTTTTAATTGTGATGAGTCAGAAAAAAAGAAGAATATAAAATAGATCCTTTCCTGTCCGTCCACCAATCATCAAACTAATGTACCACATCCTAGCGAATGGGATCCCATCAGAGCACACAATCAGTCAGTCACTGAGCTGCAACACTATGGTGACAGGTAGGAAAGAGATGCCCCCGCAGACACACTCACAAACACACACGAACGCACAGCACAAGTGTAATCTGAGCTTCAGTTGCTGCGAGAGACCGTATAGCTGATAAACAGTTTATCAATAAACTAACACGGCTTTAATTTCTCATCTCCAATTCAATTACACATTGCATCCCAAATGTGTGAGCTTTTCACATTAACATAAGTTGTTGTGAAAGTTTGTTTTTCTGTTGACTCTGCGTTGGAGATTTCTTGTCAAGTCCAGTGATGGTTTGGTGCAAAACAGAAAAATGTGAAACAGGGTCCATATTTCACATGTTGGCGAATAACATCGACATCTCAGTAATGAGATAAGAAATGAATGTATTTGATTTATTTTTGTGTTGTGTCAAGCATTTAGGTTTCAAGGCTCTGAGATAACTTGGAAATTAAGTCTAAGCTTAACTTGTTGAAAACAGACAATTATTCTTGTGAAGCTGGTTGGTGGCAAAGGCCTGAGACTTCCACAAACTTCCACAAACACCACAACCATATCTCAAGCAAGTCAAAGATACAGATACAGATTTGCTGCCCTTGGCAATTACATTGTAACAGCATGTGTCACTTTCACCGGAAACGTGGTCTTTATCTAGCTGTTTGTAACAGATTTTTCCGTTCTTTGTTTCAGTTTGGTGGCGAATAGACAAATACGAGTGGATAAAATGTGTGAGGAAACAGACAGAGACCAAACATACATGATTGCTGTGTATTTCACATCAGTACAGTCATCAAGCCATGGACCGAAATGACCCGAAACTAAATTGCAGCTTCTCAGTTATGTGTTTCTTGTCTACTTTTTCTGCTCCATCTAGCATCAACGCCAATAAAGAAACCGATCTCAGTCACAGGCATTTGCTCACAATGCCATATTTGATTTGAACACAACAAATTTGATTTGTTTGGCACATACTGCCAGTCTCACTATTTTATAGAGCAATTTATTTATCTGTCTTACTCTTTCTTCCTCACAATGAGCTAGGGTAACTCTAGCATAGTTTTAATTCTTTTGTTGGACAGTGAATCTTATGAAGACTCATAACCAGAGGTTGGCAGTTTGTTCCATGCCTCATATCCTTTGATGGGAAATCCATACTGCTATACAAATGACTCAACGGTAAATAAAGCTGGCTTTAGCTACTTGTTCAAACACCATAGTTCTGCCCATCCCACAGCTGAGCAAAGATACAGTACAAAATGAACTGTGCACTCACCCATGCATCAACAGTTTTTCCCGTTAAGGGTCAGGGGGTGCTGGAACCAAACCCAGCTAGGGGACAAGAGGCAGGTTACACCTGGCCAGCTCACTACTCCATCAGGAGGGCAGCGGGAACCTAAGGAACTTTCCAATAAAGCACAATTCTCATTTGTTATTGTCAATCTTGAATAGTTGTTGTATGTATTAATTTGGTGACATACAGACTGAATCAAAGGTTTAAGCCCACTTGAAGGTCATATAGCATATAAAGATGAAGAACCTTGGATCAATCTTAGACTCAACAGGCTCTATATCTACAACACTATCCCTTTAATCAAGACGTAGTTCTACCCACTCTGTCAAAGGAATCGAGGCTGTAGCTGAGGCTGCTGCAACTCAGAAGGTCCTGAGGAAAGGAACAAGAAAGGGTAGAAACAGAACTTTTGTTATATGTATAATCTGATTAGAAAACATCTACAAATCAACATCTCACAAGGTGTCAAAAGACAAGGAGAAGACATTTAAAAACAGACAGAGAAGAAGAAGAAGAGAAGACTCTTAGCTTATGCTTAGTTTTAAACACACTCAGGAGCAGCTGACCCGTTGACCTGAGAGACCAGAAGGGTGTGTAAGGCTGTAACCACTCAGAGAGGTAGAGAGGGGCGAGACCATTAAGTGCCCTAAAGGCAAATAAAATAATTTTAAAGTGAATCCTATAATGTACCAGTGGAGTGAGGATGAAATAGGCAAAATGTGCTCATATTTCCGTTTGAACCCTCTGAAGCTATCATCTAACTGCATCACCTCAAAGAGACATTTTCTGGAAAATATACCGTTCACTTTCACTTTTATCTAATAAATATGTTCCTGCTTAGTCCTTCTTAGGTTTTGTGTAGATGTAATGCAGAAGCACGCATCAAGCGTTAGCAAAAACTACAGGATTAGGTTTTAGTAAGGAAAAGATCATGGCTTTGTTGGAATGACGACTTACTAAAGTAACAACTCTGACTCTGAAGCGGAAATTAATAGTTGTCCCGTGTTTGTATCCGCCCACCCCTACGTTCTCGACAATAATAATTAAGTGCAATAATTACTACATCTGCAAGAGGCCGCTTGACACATATCGACGATGCACACCTTCTGACACACTGGTGTGTTTTACCCTTTCAAGGGTAATTACGATGTGATAATAAATGATAATGACCATTTAATGGAGCGATGATATTTGAAATGACTGCTTTTGGGGAAGCTAAGCACCCCAAGGCTCCCATGCGGTTTGAACCCTAGTTCAGAGTGGGAAAGAGGGAAACTATGACAAGACGGAAGAACTAAGATGTTATCAAAATACATGAGTCTTCCACACTGGTGCTGCCTTGCAATCTGACAGCCACATAGCTATTATGACAATCACACCCTTCAGCGAGGAGTTTATATCTGAGCTCGAAGGCTTTTTTCCTCATTCAGCGGTTTGTCATTGTGTCAAGAGATACCACAAAATGTCCGAATCAGTGGCGAAGTCACAACACTGATTTAACTTGTGCTGCTGCACCTCCTTATGCCGCCAAACCACCCCCCCCACAACACATGTCATGTCTAACTATGCTTATGAGGACACTCATTGCAACAAAGTGTATTCTGTAGCCCCTCGCCCTAACCGTCACAACTGAATGCCTAATGCTTATCCTAACATTAACATAATCCTTAAACCTAAAGTCTAGTCACACACACGCACACACGCGCCTTACAAATAAACTAAAAAGACAGAGAGGAAGAAATTAAAGGGAGAGTTGTTTAAAAGATTTAGTCTTGATTTCAAAGTTTGTGTTTTATGACATTAAGCAATGACAGTAGAATATTGGGGCATTTGGAAATTTCCCGATGGAAAAACATACTAAATAAAAATACATTTGAAGACAAATATCAGTGCTGCTAAAAGTTTTATTTGTGGCTGCAACTCACTCACAGCAGCCAGAATGACATTCTGGATTTTATTCTAGAATCAGGGTTGGATGAAACCTTCGAGAGGTGGCCTTTGTATATTTCAGTCCATCTAGGACTCGGGGGAGCCCATTTTAATTGCTGCTAAATGTGCATCTCATGAAACTGCTGCGGTTTGCCATCTAGGCTTAGGCCCCACTCTGACTCTGCTGCCTCTGTATGAGAAGGTCAGAGCTTATAGATGCGAACTGGAGAGTGGGCAAAGTTTTTGATGTGCTTTAAGAAAAGTAGAAGCAGTAGCATCAAGTTTCTTACAGATGATAAATGCCTGAACTCAAACTCTTACCTCACCTAAAGGCAAGACTATGTGACAGAGCGCAAGAACGTGCAGACCCACCAACATGTCCCGGTCCTAACAATGTTGTTCACATATGTATGCGCATACACACTCACAAAACTTCATCTATATCTACTTGCCCTGGGTGAGGAAGTATCTCCTTTGCTCCACTTTATTTGTCTTTATTGTAATTATGTCCCTCACATTCAGCCCCAGTATCTGTTGATCTGCTTGTTCGTCCCGATTGCCTATCAGTGTTTGAACAAAAACCTTACAAAACATCTCTCAATTAGCATACAACTAACTTTGATGTTGACAAACAAGCTTACAAAATAGTTCAGAAGATAAAATGTATTTTCATCTCAGCGTGTACTAAAACTATTGAATGGCAGCAGAGGCACAGGGTGAAACCCAGAAAGGGTAGCACTAATAATAGGGGTCACGGTGGCTCCTCATTTTAATCACAGACATATAATGAACTTCCAAGGACAGTTTTGCCCTGAGAACCCATTAATTTCTACCCTGGTGAGAGCGTGTATTTGTGTGTTCAGTAATCTGTAAAAGTCAGGCATATTTGATATTTAGCAGAGGCAGAGATAATAAGTTATATCAAGCTTTATCTGGGCCTTGAGAGCTTTGGACAGACGTGAATTTCAGATCAGAAACAACAGATCAGTCAACAAAAAGACAAAGAGAAGCAATAGCCCATTGAAAAGCCACAGGGGACCAAACTATAGCCAGCTGTCTGTTTAGAGGAGGCCAGGCAGATTACCCCTCATCTCTGAGTACTTATTTTGGCAATGGCATAGATTTGGAGGTATAAATTATAATTAGGCTGCCATTACCGTTGCTTGTCACACTCTTCAACTTAAGACCTAATTTTCCTGTTACTTCTAGTGAAATGAACAATAATGCGTCAATAATGCAAGTAACAGTCAGCTCATGTGTATATTTTTATAAACGTATTGATGTAAGAAAGTACCGCACAGCATGGAGAGTGGAGTGACTCACTCCTCTTTTAAGGAAAGGTAGAAAACCTATGAAAAATAATTCAGCAGGGTGCCCCAAAGGTTTTTGTTTACTGCTGCAGAAACATGCACCTTACTCATCCTACCCAGAAACCTGCATGCATACAAGAGTTTGCTGAGGCCTCTGATGAAAAAACATTGTTAAAGTTGCCCCACTAAGATTATGGTAGACTTTTAAGATGCATCCATTCCTTCCTCAATTGCTTCTGTCAGACGAAGACCACCACATGATGGCCATGAATTCACTGAGCTGCCTTTCCCATGTTAATGTAGGATTAATTACATGCCACCCTCATTTGTGTAAATGTTTGTGTGTTGCATGTGTGATGCTGCAAGATTATGGTTGTGAATGTGTAAACGGGTTTTGTATCGTTGATGTATGTGTTTACTGCTGCTGAATTTAAAAAAAGCTGAACGTCTGCAAATCAGTTGCATCTCAAGGCCACAGCCTCCCCATCACTTCAGGAGTCGAAGGCTGATAGAGGAGGTCGCCCGAGGAGATGATCAATTTCTCACTTTTATTTCTACCACATTCCAAACTTCTTCTGTTCTCCCCATTTATTTGTCCCTGTCTCACGTTCTGTCAAGCTCCCTGAACTCACTCTCTTGCTTTGTAATGGCTACTTACAAAGACCTCTAGCAGACACTTCTCAGGCTTTTCAATTGCTTTTCCCCACAGGCACATGTTTAAACCCTTGGATCTATTTAGATGCAGGCTTAATGACAATTTCCTCAAAGACTTGAGGTTTCTCCACTTTACTCGAATGCATTTGTCTAAACTGTGTTTCATAGTAAAATGACGCTCCCTGCTGTGCCTAGTAATTACACTCTGACTTGCAGTAAAACAGCCAGTGAGCGACAACTGCTTCGTTTAGATTATATAAAATGATTTCCTCTCTATAGTTGTAACTGTGTAAAAAAATGACACCCAAAAGAACTAATAGAAAAATCAATTCAATAGCTCAGGGACACATGAAACCAAACAAAAAAGTTGAAATGCATTAAGACACTATAAAAATCCATTAGGCCATTTTGTGGACCTTTTATCACTCGAACAATAGACAACCCAAGTTGAAGATTTTGTAAGCCCTCTATTTAAGGTAAAGGACAGATAGTAGTTTCAGTTAAATGTTAACACATCTCATCATCTCTGCCTGATATGATTTTCCCCTAAGTTTAACTGATCTGTGAATGACTAAGCCTAATTATGATTTGGTTGATTTTGTAATGGGTACATATTACAGAAAAATACCTGTAATACAGAGTCAATTAACATTTCGCTGAAAGGTTCAGTTAGAATTGTGAAACATGTTTCCTAATCACGCTGATGAAGTTCCAATTGGTGGAGCATTATCTTTTCTGTAAAAATGTTTGTTTAGACAAGTATATTTATACAACATAATTAAGTGTCATGGCAACACAGAAAGCACGAAGTCAAGTATTAACACACAAAATAACTATTTCAAAAATCTGTACAGGTGGCATCCTTTACTTTACTTTGCTTGGCAGACGCTTTTGTCCAAAGTGTCTTGCTCAAGGACACACCTGCTATGGGGGATGGGCTAGGAGTCTTGGCTGAGATCTGACCCTACTACCTTCCGTGTCCCGGTCTGATGCTTATCCCATTGAGCTACCAGGCCATCCCATGTTGCTAAATGAATCCATGGGGTTTTTAAACGACACCCTTCATGCTTCCCTTCTGACGACATTTTCAAACGGGATTTTGAAAAGGCATCCATAAGGACTCAAAGCGAGACTCCTCGTCTCCTAAATGAATGGCTTCTTTGGGTGTTTAGATAGGCAGGTGTTTGTGCGCTTCTCTGCAGACATTTATCAAAGGCAGAAAGGAGAACTGTGAGTAGCTGACACTGGCTGAAAAAATGTGGCTGGATGAAAGTAATGAGGCCTTTTGTATAAAATCTGCTACCAAAAGTACAACAGAAGCAGCATCTCATTCTGTCCTCATTGCATTTACATTGCCTAATTTGCACGTGAAATGAAGTAGCATCTTATCCCTGTGTAAGTACTGTGTATGTTGCACTGATAAATGATTTTACATTGCACCATGTTGAACTATTAGTTGATGATTGTGCATGTCTTATAGCACATAGGTAAATGTACTTAATGTGTTTCTGTGTGGTATTTTAAATACAGTTTTTTACTTATGGCAAAGCCATTTAAAACACCTGATTGAAAGAAACTGTAAAATTAACCAATCAAAATGCACCAAAGAATCCCACTGTCTCTCTTCTGCTATTGGTTGCACAGTG
>JAUMTR010000027.1:17462558-17481962 GCA_032270685.1 Microctenopoma stevenorrisi | reverse complement strand
TAAAATCTGCTACCAAAAGTACAACAGAAGCAGCATCTCATTCTGTCCTCATTGCATTTACATTGCCTAATTTGCACATGGAATGAAGTAGCATCTTATCCCTGTGTATGTTGCACTGATAAGTGATTTTACATTGCACCATGTTGAACTATTAGTTGATGATTGTGTATGTCTTATAGCACATAGGTAAATGTACTTAATGTGTTTCTGTGTGGTATTTTAAATACAGTTTTATACTTATGGCAAAACCATTTAAAACACCTGATTCAAAGAAACTGTAAAATTAACCAATCAAAATGCACCAAAGAATCCCACTGTCTCTCTTCTGCTATTGGTTGCACAGTGACCTTCTCTTCCCATGTCTCTAGGCTAACCAATCAAGCAGGCAATCCTGCTCCCCCCGCTTCTTCAAGAGCCTCTTCACAGTAATTGGCAGCATACGTATGTAAATGTTAATGTTGTACATTAAAGACTCGCTTGACGAGTAAAGGGAGAGGTGATGGTGCATTGTAAGAGCCCTGCTGGGTGAACCAGTGTAGCCAGTAATTGAACCAGTGGCTTTTAAAAGTGATAGCTTGAGGGTTTGCTTTGTTGATGCTCATTGACTCGGGGCTGGAGGCCAATCAGACTCTGAGCAGCCTTGTGACCAAACAAAAACAAAAGCTGTTCAAACAGCTGGGTCAGTTAACAAGGGTTACTTCAAAGGTCCATCCAATGAGAATTAAAAACCACTGAGGGATCAACAGTAGACAGGGCTGACCATCATTTTTCTATGAAACTAGATCTGTATACCTGCCTGCTAAAGAAAACCATGATGTTAAATAGAGTTTGTTGAATGCTATATTTTATTTTTTCTAATTCATGTTCTTCCTAGCCATCCTCCACCCTAACTCATGTCATCCAGTCTGCTTGCTTTAAATCAGGGGTGCCCAAACATTTTTCCTCAGTGGGCCGAAATGAAAATCTATCTGAGGGCCGCGGGCCAAATGTAATATTTTACACAAAATACAAACACTAATAGTAGAGTAAAGTACTTTTATTTATCAAACTGTTATCTAACCTTCCTTTCTGTGTAAATAACATGAAACAAAATATGACAAATAAGTCATAAATAGGCATTTAGAACGCACACTTTTGTAATCACATATAGTGCAAAAGTCCAACATGTCCAACAGCAACACAACAACAAGAACAGCTGCGTGTCACCACTAGTGAGAAACATGAAGCTGTTCTTTGGCCTTTATCAGCCCATCAACATTAGGCTGCAGCTGACTCACTGAGAGGGTGAGGATGTCCTGTAGGTGTGGGTCAGTCCGAGTGCTTCTGAGCCTGGACTTGTTAGGGTTCATTACACTAAAAGTCTGTTCACACATGTCTGTGCTGCCAAACAAAGCTAAATGACCTGTGCACGTTTCCTAATGTCTTGGTACCTTTCAGAGGAGATGTGTGTGTGGAAGTCTTTCAGGTGTAGTGACATGAATTTATTCTTTAGCACAGAATAACATTGAAACTCAATTAGCATCTGAATATGATCAGGCACACTTGGTGGTGAAGGGTTGAGAAAACAGCTCCATGTCACCTCTACTTTCCCTAAAGTCCTCAAAGTGCAATGCAAAGTCCTGGTCCATGTTTCTGAGAGTGCTGCACATTCAGGCAGTCTCTGCTTCACCAGGTTGACCTCTCTCAGACTAGAGAAGTGTGCAAGGTAGAATATTTAGTTTTTTCTTTGTTTGATTTCACAAACTACCTTTATCCTTAAGAAGGTCTTAATCTCACTGGTGTGTATGTGAACTAACGTTGCTTCCATTTTGTACAGTGTCTTTAAACTTTCTATAGACTACTTACCAGACAACAGAGCGTTCAGAATATGATGTCCTGAAGTGTTTCTTTACAGTGTAAGCAGAAGTCCATAGTGGAATCATGACTCCATCTGTATGGTAGAACACTAAAACCAACAGTGTTTCATTTCCAATCTGAGCCCTTTTGGACCTCATTCCAGTGCACTGGGAACCAAAAGATATGCAAAAGTAATTGTTTATAACAACAACAACAACAGAACAGCCACATGTAATGGTGAACATCACAGATTGTAATGCCGTGAAAAGGTAAACAGCAGTAGAGAAAAAAAAAGAAACTTTAGAAAACAGCAAGAGGGCGGAAATAAAAAAAAAACAACAACCTACCTATGAAATGTATTGGTATATAATAAATAAATAAATAGTCTGGTATATAAAAACAAAATAGACAATATTGACCTCCAGAATGTGTAAATTACACACACAACCATCCAATTCATTCGACGGAGCCCTCTGTGTATTTCTCTGCAAGAGATATGTGTGTGAACGACTACTGCAGTGTGATTATATTACCACATGCACACACGTTCTGTTTATACCTAATACCTCTAGGTCTAGGTTGTTTATATTACCAACAAGTTAAACACATTGTCTACAAATCCCCATTCATCAACACACAGCTGTAAACACACTTACATGCCAACATTTCTCTCCCTGTTTGCCTGCACGTACCCACAAACCCATGACGTATATCTCATTGTAATTAAAGAGCAACACCCCCCCCACACACATACACACAGACACTCTCACTTCCCTCTTTCCCTACTTGACTTTCTCTCTCAGTGTGACAGTATTAGCAGTCTAGGACACCCACTGCTAATGTTATGAGTGGTCCAGACCAACTCATACACAACTCGACATGCCTCTGAGAGGAGGCAGCCTCATAAGCCCTCTTACCTACAGACAGACTCATATTCAAGGTACTCATGACCTGTACTCCTCATGGCACTTAAAATGATGAGGGAAAAGATGAAAAAGGCTGGTAGGAGGATCACAGAAAGGCTAGCACTTACACAGGAACGGATAATCAAATAAAGTAAAACTTTATTTATGCTGTCCATTATCGCAAAACACAAATTTTCATCAAGGAGCCATGGAGTGCGTGCAGCATACAACACTCTGTGTCCTTAGACCTTTGAACTGTATAAGGAAAAAGTTCCAAAAAACCTTCAGTGGGTTTAATAGATGAAAGAAAACTCTGGAAGGGCATCTGACAACAAACGGAGGAGTACTTGATGCCTACCAATGCACACAGTTTTGTATTTATCATATATATATATATATATATATATATATACACATTATATCAAAATGTCCTTAAATCAAGGGAAGGAACAAATAGTGAACTTCTCAGTTGGAAGTCAACTATAAAAAACACACTGCTGACAAATTGGCAACCTTCAATTCATCCCCTTGCACCTTTCGACAAATTGGAAGAGATAGAAGAGGTAAAAGAAAGACAAAAAATAATGTTCCAAGCGTAAATCATACACAGAGGACAAATGAAAATGAGAAAAGTGTTTCTCAGCCTCCCACAAAATGGGCTGATTGTGCTGTAAAACATAAGATAGATGAGGACATCTTTATCAGGCTCCGATAAAACATAAAGGATTTCTGCCTGAATAAGATTTTAAAATACTGTATTAATCTAAAAGGGAAATTGTTTTGCCAGCTGTTCTCAGTTCAAATTGAAGGAAAAGAACCACAACCTGAAAAAGATCAATACCAACACAAATACAAAATACCTAACACACAAAACAAAAGGCTCAATAAGTGTTAACTTAAACATGGCACGAATAATGATTATGATTGTTGTCGTCACCCCTTCCCCTTTATAGAGGGGGGAGGTTGACCAGAACAGAAAGAGAGAATACGATTTGATAAAATGCAAAAATAAAGGGAGATATATCAATGACAATTATGTCCAAGCTCTGTTTGGAACTGTGAAGCTAAAAATCTGACAGACAAATAGAAAACATGATAAATGTCATGAGCACAGCAGGACATCAGTGCTTCCTCTTTAGTAATGTTAAAAAATGACCTAATTCTGTGAGTTCCTCTGAAATGTTGAGAAAGACTCAGTAATTGCGACTTATTTAATAAGGTTTTCACCCCAAAGTGTTTTAATTTTCCTAATCACAGATGGTCTAAAGTGAAAAATAAGTATTCTCTGGGAAAATATCTTAGGATGTCTCATCACTTTAATATTAGCTTCACTTTTATGCCAACAATCACTTTGTCACAGCAGATGCCAGATTTTACGTGACGAAGATTTCGTTTTGGAATAAATCAGTATTCTTTTTTTTAATATTACTTCAAAAGAAGATAAGTCAGGCGTGGAGTTTAGTTAAGGTGTTGTTAAAAAAATGTCTTAGGTCCTTTAAGCTCCCCAGGGGACCGATGGCAAATTATTTGGAACTAAAATGATGCACTTTAACTTGCATGTCTGTCTAGGCTGTCTGGGCACTGACCTTATATAGAAAGTATATTTCCTATGTTAAAGTTGAGGTTTGGGCCAAATTTAAAGAAATTTCAAAGTGGTATATAGAAATGGGGCCCCACATTCTGTTGGAGGTGGCAAATACAGAAAACAAATAAAGACTTTTTTTTCAAGGACCTTAGATTCTATATACAATGTTTGGTGAGTTTGTGTTTTTACAAGTATGATTTTAATGACATAAAAGTTGGGGGGGGGGCAGAAGGAGGGGCAGCACTACTGAAACCCCACAGTTGTGCCTTCACCTACTGTCATGATCCTCATTATTATTAAGCTCACGAGGTAACAATTAACTGTCCAACTTAAACACAGTTGGGCTTCTTGGCAAACGGATAAATCCTTATCTGATCCACTGATGATGGGTCTGGCCACATTTTCAATGCCAACAACTGACACTGTGGGAGTGTTAGCTGCCTGACAAACTGAACTCAGGGCAAAAAAACATCCAATTTCACTGACTGACTTCAGCACCACGGACAGAGACAAGGCAGAGTTTGACTGCTCAGAATCGCAGCCAACTCCACCCTCCGCCCAACTAACAGCGCGTGGACAGACACACACACACACACACACACACCTGATCGTCCAATGTTCACGTTTAATCCCCAGAGCTACAAAGCTCACCGCTAATAACAGACCCTAGAGTCTGCTTCTATTGTGTTTTATTTGACCGTGTGTTTAACATGCACACGTCTCCAAATATTATGATCTATCAATTTAAAATATTAAAAAATAGAATAAAAATACATTGGCCAGTTTTAGTTATTTATTTTTAAATATAATTGTGACCCCATAGGATTAACAAAATTGTCATTGCTCTTGACAAACTAATAAAATGATACTTCTAAAAAACAAACTAAACAAACAAAAACCATTGGACTTCAGTGTTGTTACAGTTACTGAATTATTCATTATTCATCTTCCAGGTAAACACTTGTACTAATTTGGTTTAATTTTTGCTTTATTTCAGGCAGTATGAGCAAAGGACATGTAGGATAAAGATACTGCAGGGTGATGCAGACAAAGAACCCAGCAGGTGCAAACAACTTTTGTCTTGGCTTAGGATCCCACACTCAACACGCATAGCTCTGATAAATGGCTATTTGCTGATCCCTCTCATTAGAGTGTCATGTTTTTCTTCTTTGTGCTTCATTTGTTTATATTTGATTAAAAAAAATCCCTCAAAAGAGTATCTTGAGAGAAATTATGTCTATTACCTCGACAATTCTCAACCTTATTATTCCAGTCTACCAGACTAGATTAGCCAGTTAGCTGCTCATATTGTAGCTCAGAGAACTTTATAACCTCTGGATCATCTCATAGAGTAACTGGACTGATTCGTCATTTCACCCGCCACATCCCTTCTACTAGATTTTCGTTACTATCTTCCGATACCCTTTTTTTCCGCTCTCCTCTGAGTAATGCTTTCCATCTGTTCTTCTCAGCTTTCTCTGTCTCCTACAGTATGTCGTCCTGCCTGCTTCTCTTTCCATCTGCTGTAGCCTGTCATTTATGAACATATCGATGCCATGTGGCGGACGCTCCGATCCAGAGTGATTCATGGAACTGTTGCACAGAAGCGTTCGGTTTTAGCTTGGGTGGGCCCAGCAGGAGACAAAAGTGCTAATCTTGACATTGTTTGCTCATCACTTACCTCTCTGAAGTGCACCGATTTCTGATGTTCCTACCTGGGTTTTGCATTAATTCAGGTTCCTGCTTTGTGGGTCTGCGGGGTATCATTGGGAGCACCTGGACAGTGCTCTTGATCGTATGTAACCCTGTCTGCTCATTTTCACATGTGTATGTCTGTGACGTTCTGCAGGTTTTGGTATTTTTTCGTTGGGTTTGAGCGCATATCACATGTTTGCAGTCGCAAATATCCACACACTCTCAGTGTCTCAATATTTGTTCATTCTTTCCAAATAGTTAGAAGAACTTATTCTACTGTTGCTGCCATAATCTAGGTCAATGTTGTTTTCTGGTCTTTTTTAGGAGAAATTATTTTGGATTAAGATAAATGTCTGTATAAATATCAAACCATTACATCAACACAAATAGAGTACATTAAAACACAGTAATTTAATTTAAAGAAATAAAAAACACAGACAATGGCCTAATTTAGACACAGTTATTCTCATACAAACACACAAATACATCACTGTTCTAACAGTTTAACAGATTAAGGAACAAATGCGATGCTTACACAACCAAGGCCTGTTCAAGTCGCGGATGCATTCTAGTGCAGATACATCCGACACTAGCACTGCAGCTCAGACCAGTGTAGACACATAGACACAGGTAACTGGTCTGATGTCATTGCCATGATCAGTCGTAGAACAATGGTCTTTGACTAAACTGGAATCTGGAGCACCAGCTCCCAAACCTGTCCACTTCAGTTTTATAGCTGTGGCCTGTGAGCCCGTCATAAATCCATTAAACCAACATACTGCATATGTCAGTTCTGACTATTCATGCAGTTTAGATTGAGTGACATTTGACATTGTTTCCGGCTCGTATTCTAACGCTACTGGCACAATGTTTTGTAATTTCATTTCCTGTATAGTGTCACACAACAATCCAACTCAGCTGATTCCTTTCCCTGTTCTAATTGTTACCAGGAAATATTCAGTAACAACTAACAACTATTTTGAGTAAGCTATTTTAATTACCTATATTAAACCCCCAGTTCATCAGACCAAGCTGGATAAATGGCTCCAGTTCTAGAAGCTTCTCGCTGCATGCTTGTGGAGCCACTGCTACACGTTTCTTTCATCCACAGACTAAATCATTAAGAGAAATTATTAGCTCTTGCCTAATGTAGTATTTTGTTGGTGTAATCTTTCTTGCTGTCTTCCAATTTAGCAGAGCTGAATGGAGCCGCAGCAAATGTGATAAATATTTCAAGGTGGACTGAAATGACTGCTGCTGTACAAAGAAAGTGTCAGTTAAGTAATCTTACACAACTGTGAGCCCAGCATGTTTTTAACATTTTAATTAGGCCACACATTAAATTGCTGAGAAGCACATCATTTCATATCCTTTTCTGTTAGTGTAAGGTCTGCTCAGAAAAAAAAAAAACAGAACGGGAGCCGTACTGAAGTAAACATCAGATAAATCAGTCATCTCGCAGGTCTGTCTAACGTACAGCAAGTTTTAATGAATTAACTTTTTTAATTGGCCTGTGTTTTGACAACCTCACATCCCATCCAGGCTGATGCAGTTTTTACCCTTGCTTGTAGCTCTGGCACAGTGATGGCCTTGCATACTTTTGAAAAGATACTTAATCAGCCCCCTCAATTAGATTTAGTTTTATACAAAAGTTTTAATTAGTGCTGTTTTTCCTAATCTGTATGCCTTTTGACAAAGTCATGAGAGAGATTGGGCGAGATAGAGAGGGAAGCCGAGGATCTGGTCCTGCCCTCCACTTCCTCTTCCTCCTCGTCTCGCATGTGTTTCGATGAGTCATCATCATGTGACTGTGCCAGATTCTAATCAGTTCTCTGCACCTGCTGCTGGTTTCAACAATTTTATCCTGACAAACACCAAAGATAATCAAAGTTGAAAGGTATACGGTGCTTTGCTGCGGCCAAAAAAAATAACAGTGCCCAGTCCCACGGTGCATTCGTGGCAATAATTACTAGTTCATCTGAATGAGTGATACCAGTTCTGTGACTCTGTATTGATCAGTTTTTTTTTTTCACCTTTGCTGGATATTATTCATGCAAAACTTGTAATAAGCCAGTTTAAAGATGGTGAATTTTAAATAGTGGGCACACCTGCACATTTTGTTGTGTGGTAATTAACCAGACTAAAACCCCATTTGGGTGGATTAAGATCAAGAGGGGAGGCAGGAGATCAACTCACAGTTGCAGATGGTATTTTACACAACATTATAAGACGTGTGTAACAAACACTGACATTTAGCAGGGCAACATGTTTCCATCACATTAGCAAAAACATTTCTGTCTTAATTTGTGAGCTGAGCTGATGAACTGTAAAGATGAGCTGCTCAAAGCCACTCCAGGATTTAAAAAAGCTACAGCAGTGTATGTTTAACCTCCCAAACTGAACTCTTTCATGGCGTGCATTTTTAATTTCACTTTGCTATTTGGGCTAACTGTGACCTAACGAATGTAAAAACAAAGAATTATCTATTTACCTGATGTAGTTTCTGAGAAAAATTATGTTCACATATGATAACATTTGTCCTGGGTACAAAAACTAAATGAGAAACAACAATTGTGCCCCTTTAAGAAATGGCTCATTTAAAGCGCTGCTAACAGCTGCTGGAAGATCTTTGTCTGTCACAAAGTACAAACAGTAAAAGTATAATATCCTTGTACGCGGAGATCAGGACCTTGTAGAGCAAAATTTTGTAGTTTGGTTTAGACAACCTAAAATGTGATGTCCACATATGTGGACGCCAGGTCCTAGGATGTTTAAAACCAAATTAAGCGTCTGTTTTAGAGAACTCTGACTATTGTGTGTGTTTAAGTCGTTTTTAATGCACAGCAAAGTACGTCTAAATGTAGTGAGAGTAAAAGGTGGACCAAACCAAATGTTACAGCCAGCACTCCAGAAATGTGCAGGAGCAATCAGAGTGAGTGAGCTGTGAAAATGTTTTAATAGCTTCTTTTTTTTTGATGATGCTGAGCAGGTCTTATCACACATGCTGAAAGTCCATTTCAATTCAATATGCAGCACAAAGAAAAACCTTCACCAAATGAGGGACAACTCTCGTTTGGACTGAGAGCGGAGCTGTAATTGGAAAGCTTAATTGGGGAGATGGCATCTTGTTAATTAAATTAGCAGCAAGAGGAAAAAAAAAGAATCTGCTAATTCAGGACAATGTCATAAAGTGACACTGAGGTACAGAGACGGAAAGCATGCAGAAAGAGGCAGGGGGTGAGGCGAGCTGACAGATAAACGGTAATACATAGAAAAGAAAAGAGATGTAGGCAGGCGGCTGTAAGCGTCTACAGAAGCTGAGGGGATCAGGAGAGATGGACAAGAGGACTCTTCAGTGAAAGAATGACTTATTTAACAGAAGAGGGGAGCTAGACAATAATTGTGAGGCGGTGGATAGAAAGAGATAGAAATATATGTACTGTCATCGAATTCGCCTAAATAAAAGATCACATTAGAGGAAATTCCAAGGTTGGCATTCATGAAAACTGCACATTTATATAAGAGAGTTATGGATACGACACACAGAGATGGTGTTCTGTCCCTCATCTCAAGGGATGGAAACCCCAGGGAGAAAAGCTCATAGCTGATTACTGTTAGAGCCAGGTGAACGGCGTCCTATTTAACAGACATCAATGTCAAGATGTATGCATGGGAGTTTATGTGTGCATACGTGTGTGCGTGGGACCGCACTACACATTTGATAATTACACGAGGAGGAACACAATAATGGGCATAAGCAGTAGGTAATGGATGGATGGATGAATACAATAATTAATTTGGCCACGTTTGAGCTGTCTCTGACTGGCTCCTGTCTTGGTGTACGTGTGCTGCACGGGCCACAACATCTGTCAAACGAGACTTTGTTAGATGGAGAGAGAAGTTGAATTATGAAAAAACATTTTTCTTTTGTTTAGCTGTCAGGCTCACATCAAAATTACAGGTCTGTATATATTTTTGCTGATTGCAGTGAATACCAACATCTCTGGTTTAGACCAGTTTTTAATTATATTTTCTCTCCCAATTATAATGTTACCAATTTAAAATGAAAGATTAATGTAGATGTACTATTTCTCAGTCTCTTTAATAGAAAATACAGAGAATATGGACACAATTAAATAAAACACAAGCTCACCGTCACATTTCTTAGACTGCTCCTTGCTATGATTTATCAGAGCATCGTTTCAGTGCTCACCATGACGGGATCGGACCGCTGTGTAAAGGGTTCTCCGGTACATCCCAAAGACTATAGACTCTGCGGTGGCCAGTCCATATGTGACAATGATGTCTCGGCCTCCCTGAATCTCTTGTTCACAATTTGAGCTTGATAAATCGTGGCACTGTCCTCTTGGAATATGCCTGTGCCATTAGAGAACAATAAATCCATCAATGGAAAAACCTGTATCGTGAGTTGAAACCTATTAATCATCAATCTTAGACGTCCTCAAAAGTTTACGGCATGTCAATTATTTATGTAAATAAGTGTGCCGTTATCGTTATCATAGAGAAAGACACAAATCTCTGTCTGTGAGTACAGACAGAGCCAACGTTGGACCTATTCAACAGCCACCCACAACTTACCCTTCAGTTTCACATTTGTTCATTAATATCTCGTATGGGCTCATAATCAAAAATGAATGACCTTGTCTCCATAATAATTTGAGAAGAAAGGGACCCTTATATTTGGTTTCATTTAGTCATTTTATTCTGTTCAACTTCACCTTTCTTAAATTACATTCATTTCTCTTTGTCTGCTGGACTACGAGCTTTTTTACACGGATGTGTCTTTAACTAGAACAGCCCGTCGAGTAAAAAGATGTTATTTGACAAAGGTTTTACAGTGATCCACCAAATATGAGTGAAGAGGGACAGGGGCACTTTATTGAAATTGATTTGAAGTCATCTATAATAAAGTAGGAGGAAAGGACTAAACCTTTTGTGTTTAGGAAATGCTATAAAATCACTTTTGGAGAGACAATTTGAATAAAAAAGTACAGTGGCCTTTTTTTTGGGATCAGATTCCGACTTTATGCCTGGACTCTGGACATGAATATATTAGTAGCAAGGTTTCATCAGAAAGTCGTGTATTCGTACGAGGAAAGAGTACTTTCAAAGGACTTCTTAATCTTTCTCTTCTGTCGTGTTTTGCTTATTTTCTGAAAGAAACTCCTGTGATATTTTACGCGAGTGACTGTATGATTGTCATCATGATGACAGATGAGTCACAAAAATGAAAAACTGCATTTCTGGACTGAGCTTTTTTACTCTTCTGTCCATTGTTTCCTCGCTCGTCTCTTCTTTACTCCCGTGTGTTCTCTCACCACTAATGATTTCTCTTTTCCTTCTGTCACCCCACTTCTGTTATCTTCATCCTTTATCTGTCCATACATTTCAGTCTCCTGCTTCTCTGTCCTCTTTTTATCTCTCTTTCCTCCGCTCTGCTCTTCCTCCAATTTTCTTTTATACCTGCCCGTCAAAAGACTGCTGCAATAACAAATAGCTACTGCATAACGGAAACCACCGTGCAAATCTGTGATATTCATTAAGTGGAAACACGTTGTGGATATTATCATTTTTTAAAACAAAAAAATGAAGCAAAGTTTAATCACACGTCAGATCTTGATGAATAAATTAAAATAAATGAAAATCTTTGTGTACACTGCAAAATTGTGCAAAACTATTTTGGTGAATTGTTCAGAAAGTAACAAGTAATAATGTAAAAATAATCCAAGCAGTGTGAATTTTATTATCTCAGAGGTCTGTCCGGCCTTTGTGCCTCCATGCACTCAGAAGCAATGATACATGATGTACCACTCAGTTTGATTTAGGTTTAGGTCGGACTGTGTCCTAGGATATAACCTCCCCAGAACATCTCTGACCCAACACCAAACCAGTTGTAGTTGTTTTTTTATTATTATTATTATTAATAATAAATGATATAATTAGGTCATGTTGTTTTCATGTGTTTCTTGCTTTAATTATTAAATTGGTGCAATATCAAATTCAATACATCACAGGATATAACACAACTATAAATTAGATAGAAAAGTCAAACAATTCCACTTGAGCAAGCGCAGGGTGACAGTAGCAAGGAAGAACTCTAAAGAACCAGGCTCTGGGTGAGCAGCCACCTGTCTCGACCGGGTAAGGAGTGGGGGGAAATAGCAACAAGCATCCCTATGGCAAGACAATGGTAATATCTAAACGATTTTCTCTGACTTATCAGCTGCCTGAAGCTTTACACAGCTTCATGGTGAGTTTTGTTGTCTGGTTCACATCTTTACCCTTTTTTTTGCTCACTCTCACTGCTCTCAGAAAATAAAACTCTAAAACCCACAGAACGCTACCTGGTCACCATCAAATTTCATTTAGCTCATAAAACTGCCAGATAATTCTTTGATTATTGGCGATGATATGGCTGGAAACATGACTGCAGATTAACATTGATGGTGTTGTGCAGCTGCTGGACATGTAAATAAGCGAGCCATGAACCAGGAAAGTGATTATATGTCAAGACATCTATGTTCGTCTCCTTGTAAGTGGATAAAATCATTATCATCGTCATTATTATATTATAATAGCTCTACAATACCAGTGCTGATGCTTTATGAAGTTTTATTTATGCAGTTAAGTTCTACCTTTTCTTGCAGTTTTTATAATTTCTAGTTGAGTCTTGAAATGGTTCTGATGATATTGTTTACTTTGTGCCACTAAATAATTCAAACTTTAATTTAAAAAAGGAGTGAAGGTGCACAGAGACATAAATATGAGCAGATAAACAGAAGCAGTTTTTTTAAGTTAGGAAGAGAAATAGGAAATTATGCATAAAGAGGAAAAAGACACTAGAGGGAGGAGAAATAAGGGAGAGTCAAAGGAGAGGGGGGCAGGAAACTAGAAGAGGAGAGTTCTAGTGCTTTGCTGTATGAAATGCTCCAAAACAATAAACTGAAGCAAATGAATGCCTCTTTCTCTAGAGAAAGCGGGAACACAGTGATAAAACACAAAAGACAAAACAGATGATGAGAGCGAGAAATGAGGAAAAGAAACGAGAGAAATAAGGGAGAAAAAAACCCAGTTTTCTATCTGGTATGGATGGCGTGGCTGACACAGATGCACAAATTGCCTATCAATCACTCTGGATTGCATTTCTCTTCACCTTCTGCTGGGATATTTTCCTCTTTTCTTCTCCTCTTCCTCCTTGAATGCTCCCTCCTTCCCCTGTCCATTTTCTCTTTTCTTTCCTATCTTTATTCTTCTTCCCCTTTTTATCCCTTTGCTACCTCTATTCCTCATCCTTGCCATCCTCTGTCTTCATCCATCCGGTGTTTGCGTGTGCGCGTACAGCATTATTTAAGCATGTCTGTAGCTGTGCGTACACGTGTGACAGCACAGACGGATTGGCCTGCATTTAGGGAAGCAGAATATCGGTAAACGGCGAGGGAGAAGGTGCTCTCGTGCCCGCTCTCTCTCTCTCTTTCTCTCTGTTATACACATATTCACTGCTTTCCTAAGGCACTGGGATAGTTGGTGAGGTCGTTCAGGAATGCAGCGTGTTGCGTTCCACTGTGTAGCGCCACGGGTTACTAAAACAAAGGGCTGAAAAATGGGACGCTCCAGAGAGCAGGAATGGATGGATCATTGGAATAGCTCTTTCCATTCCGCTTGTCTGTTGTCATTCCTCTCTTTATCTTCCCTTTCCTTGTTGCATGCATCATCTTCTCACCTAATCTTTGCTTATTTTTGAATCGCTGGGGTTGTACTCCTCCCACTTCTCTTTGTCTTTTTTACTGACCCCGCTTCCTAATCTCTTCACTTCTCCTTCTTCACTCCCTTCGCTACATTACTACTACATACGACTCCACTTTCCTGTCTGCATGTCTTTCCAACTTGATCTCCCGTTCGACACTTAAACCTACTTTTTCTCTTCCATCCACATTTTTTCTCTTCTTTCGTCTCCTCTCCTCTCTCATGTCTCCTTTTTTCTCTTTACCCAGTCTTGACAGCAATAAAGGCTGTCCAATAAAACAGACATAAAAACGCAATCTTTGTCTGGGCTCAGTTTATACACAGACACACACCCACCAACATAAATCAGACACAAAAAGCCAATCCCTGTCTCAAGTCAATTTCCATAAAATACAAGGGGGATGCTCCAGGAAGAAATGAGATGGGACTGAATGTATGTGATGTGTAAGGAAAAACGTGTGTGTATGTGTGAAACTCTGTTTTGTTGACTTATACAGTAAATGCAGGGGCAATGTGTGTATGTATGTATAGGCACATTTCTCTTACAAGTGTGTGTGTGTGTGTGTTTATCGGCTCCCAGGTGGTGTAGACTCAGTGTGAGAGCTAGTGGCTGTCGCTATGCTAATGATCCCTGTTTACATCACACATCACACCACAGGCATCGTCACATTATCCCCATGGGACACATGGGCACACACATATTCGACATCTCCACCCACCCATCTATGTACACACACACACACACACACACACACACACACACGCACAGCTTGGCACATTCACGTGCATACACACCTGAACACCTACAGTGTACGCAGCTATTGATACACAAACATCTTCCTTACGTAACCATACACACAAATCTGTGTTCACACACATCACTATTTGTACATAGACACACAGAGGGATGCACACACTCATACACAAACACCAATATATGCATAGGTAACTAGACTCACATACCGAAATGCTGCAGGCTCATCCGCGTGCACGCAGACACCCACGTATACACACACACACACACACTGACGTTGCCTCTCCTAATGAGGCAGACGTGTTTACAGTCTGTCACAAACCACAGGGTTTGATCAACTTTGGAATTAGGTCTTGTGTGTGTGTGTGTGCGTGCGTGCCTCACGGGATAATGTTACTGCATATTTAAGTGCATATACAATAAAATAGATTTTCCACCATCAGCATACATAGAACCTACATGTGTGTACTTGATACGTTCATACTTTTTGTATGATGCGCTGCACATATATGACCTGTTCTTTTACTCAGCATGTTCCCTCCGTGTGCCAGCATGGGTTTTCTCTGGGCGCTCCAGCTTCCTTCCACAGTCTGAAGACATGCAGCTAGGTTAACTGGAGGCTGTAAATTGCCTGTAGGTGTGAACGTAAGTGTGAATGGTTGTCTGTCTCTGTATATCAGCCCTGTGATGGACTGGCGGCCTGTCCAGTTTATCACAGACGCTGCCTCTCGCCCACTGAAGGCTGGGATTGGCTCCACTGCTCCTGTGATCCTTAACAGGAAAAGGTGCTTTTTGGTTGATGGATAGATGAATGGATGTTATAAACAACTATTTATTATTTTGGTAATTTCAGCGTAAAAACAGATGCATCATGTGTCTTAAAATATCGTCATCAAAAAGGGCGCACCATTAATGTTTTAACCTCTTTCACACAGATCATATATGTGAGGAGGTGGCCCCTTCTTTAAGTCGCCTTAGTCTGTTTACAATGAACTTCAAAAGCGGCCAGAAAGGCGTATGCATTGCTTGACTGTGGACATCAAGTTTCCACAAAACACAAATCTATACACATGCTGTAGTTGGAAGCACTTAAACTTGCTTACACTTGCTTACACAAGGACAGAATGTGTGACACAAACAGCATACAAACTATAGGGTCACACCCTCCTGCGCGCACACACACACACACACACACACACATGTCAGTGAGGACAGTGTGACCTGTGCTAGCTAAGAGCTACAAACCACTTTCCTGTAATAACTGGTGCTACATATAATCCCATTTCCATTAGGTGTATGCTGCAGAAAGGTGTGTGTGTGTTGCAGTGTAGCTGCTGGTGGCGTGTGTGTGTGTGTGCAGTTTCTTTAATCGTCTGTGTCTAGTTGAGTGTGTGAAGGCTGAGATAGTGTCCGTTTGAGCATGCATGCTTTAAGGTAAAGTCTGTGTGTGTGCGCATGTGAAAATGTCCACTTAATTTACTATCTGTGTTGCAGAGTGCTGACTCAGCGAAGCCCTGATAGACCTGGCCGGGCCTTGGCTACTACTTCAACTGGGCAATCATAGTACTCCCACAGTTAGACACACATACTTGCATGGTGAGTCACACACACACACAGATGAATTTGCACACATATAAGCTTTAACAGGCACAAACAGTGCTTTAATAATCAGGAACGTTGGTCCTGTAAGAAACAGGACTTACAGCGTGATATTACAGTATGACTTATCACAAGTAAAGATTCAGATCTAGTCCCTGTATGTACTCTGTATATAAGATTAAAGATTAGAATTTAGCAATCTTAAATGTGCTACTTAAATTCCCTGCAGTTCTCCATACTATAATTTTTGTAGTTTGGCCCAAAATAATGGCAGGTCATGCTACATACTTCATACTACCTTCAGCTTCAAGGGGAAAATACACGATTACAGCGTTTTCACCTTATCAAGTAATTCAGACTAGAGCATAAATACAAAAAAAGTGAAAACACCTTACACTGTGTTACATTTGTTTCCTCGCCTATGTGGTTGACACACAACGCTGCTACTGTGTTTGATTCGCTGAGGTTGGGAGCCATAGAAGGCCCCAACAATGTACTGCAGGCAAGTCACAAATTTGATCTTAGAACAACAGTACTACACGAACGAACAGAGCAATTCAGCAAATTTCTGGGGCAAACAATCTCATTATCCTGCTCTTCTGATTTCACTGGTCTCCAAATTCCTACACACAGAGCTCTCCATTTCCTTTATTCGCTCCACGGGAGGAATGTTGGTGAGGTCCAGTCATCCAATTATCCAATCAGCTGGCTCACTGTAGGGTATATCACTGACTATGCGCTTCTTCTCCTCACTTACTCACCTTCACAGTCAATTTACCACACATGACTTTCATATCCTATTGCCTTCCCACTCTCCTCCCAAGCAACCTCTCTATTCTCCTCTGTGGTATCAATTACAGTAGTGGGCCTGTAGTGCACCACAGTTCCCATTTCAGTTCTCCCGCCCACATGTTCCACATAGACTTGGGAAAACAGTGAATATATAGTTTCCTCAATGCCATCCCACATCACTTCCAAGCGGTTCCATCTTTATCTATAAACGAAATGCAAATAGCACACAAATAGTCTGAGGAGTAGTGCGGTAGTAGTAGTATGACGAAATGGCTATAATTTCACAGCTAACTGCCATAAAAGCACATTTTCGGAAGCAGCAAATTCATGTCAGATTATTAAACATTAGAAACCTGTTATTAAATTGTAACATAAACTCACCAAGACTGCAATGGCCGAGGGCCATAATTTTCATTTTCAAATTCAGGGAAGACATCGACTGACAATTACACAAGCCACTACAGATGACTATACTTTATTAATAAACTCTATCAAATTCAGAGAGAAAGAAGAACAGGCTGTGAGAGAAATTTCTCATCAGAAGAAGTTTTCTTACTTCCCTTTAACCTAGACCCCCAGCGTCTCATTGCTGCCCGCTTTCGTTCTGCAATAAAATATTATTTATTGGTGTCATTTTCATTAAGTCTCATGTGTTGCTGAAAATCAGACACTGTGGCGCTGGCAGGAGCTGCACAGTGACACATTTGCACAACTGGTAAAATTTCAGAGCCCAGTTATTACTGCCTTAACCTCATGGTTGTTAACCGCAGTGCTCAAAAGCTCATTGACACGACTGCTATTACTTATTACATTTGATTATCACTCAGTATATTTCATCATTTGCTAAGTCCCTACTGAGTCTGATGTTGAGGGACATTCTTGCCCTATTGGACATGACATGAAGAAATGAACTAATGTGTGGATTTCTGGAAACGAGAAGGCACAGGGTACACGATGGTGCAATGTGAGAAGAAGTGGTTGCTTATTAAATGTGTAAAGATTGGATTAGGGAGGATGAAATATTACTTAAGTACAACACAATACAGTTTCCGGTCTGTCCCAACCCTTACCTGGCCCAGCTTCACCTGCTGTCAGCCTATTTGTCTTCACCTGTGTTCTCTCTCTTATAGGCAGCTCACCACACGCCCGCCGGCTGTCTCTTCAGGAAGTGAATCGTCCGTCTCCTCTGCACCGTGAACACTGAGTGTTGCTGGTTCCTGACTTCTGCCTATTCTGATCTGGTCTCTGCCTACTGCCCTTCTTCTCCTGCGAGAGATCGGTCACTCTGTCTGCAGACGGTGGGGGTTCCACCATTGCCAACCCACCTCTCCAGGCCAACAGCATGGTGCAGGCCATCGCGGCGGCAGCCATCTCTGTCTCCTCTACACCTGCTGCCATTTTTGAGACTCCCTCAGCCTTTTGCTGGATCCCCACCCCACCCGCTCGCCCCTCGTGTGAACTCCCTGGAATCCCAGCGTCAGCTCCACTGCTTGACTGCCACCTTCTGACTGTTTTAAACTCTTTGTTGAACTCACCCTTTGTGTCCGGTGCCATTCCTGGGTCCCTAAACCACAGTGAGAGATAGAAAAAGAGGTGGAATGAGGGAAGAAGCGGAGATAAAATATATAAGCTATTTTGCATGATACTAAAAAACAAACTACTGAACTCTGAACTCTTTGGATAATAACTAGAGTACATATTTGTTGTAGCAAGAGTTCGAGACACAATACCCACCCTGTATTTCTACTCTACTTCACTAATGACAGAGTCTGACAGTCATCAGTGTTTGGACTTCCATTTTTAATTGCATGGGTCATATCTGGGTCTTAGAAATGTTATTTTATGAGGTAATTAGGAGTGGCATACTACTCACAGTTCAAACTTTGGTGTACCGCAACAAAGGTTATTCTAATAACTTCTTACATGTATCCTGGAAAAGTTCAGAAAAAATGTGACTGCCCCCGACTGCAAGACTTCACAAGGGGTTCAACAGCCTCTGTAGGTGAAACACAGGTTCAGCAGTGGTTAAAATGTTCGGGAAGAACCAGACCTTGATGATGCAACGTGGGAAGGTGCAGATACTGGGCTGCAGAAGCTGCATAAAATATCAACAGTAATACTATGAATGAAAGTTAGTATACACAGATACTTCATCAAGGTGACTTCTTGCCTCACGAAACTTAGCAGAATATTACCTTTACAACAAGGTAAGAATTTTTAAAAACAAACTATTTGAAAACTTCGCTGCACCACTCTGTCTCCGATCACAATCGAGTCTTTTCTCCTTTGTGGTCCCTGGCTGGTGGAACAACTTGCCCTGCCCCATTTGACTGGATAAGAGTATCACCACCTTTAAAAAACATTTAAAGAGTACTTGTTTAAAAAGTACTTTAAGTGAGTCTCACACACACACACACACACACACACACACACACACACACACACACACACACACACACACACACACACACACA
>JAUMTR010000027.1:17417496-17461721 GCA_032270685.1 Microctenopoma stevenorrisi | reverse complement strand
GAGACCCTACCAGGAGCATATAGCTCCTGACAACATAGCTCTGAGGATCACTAGACCACGCAAGCCCTTCTGCCACGGCAAGGCCTCCATCCCATGTGCCACCATCACACACAAGTGAAATCTTTATTTTGTTCAGGAGACAAGTTGATGAATGTTTTCTTTACAAAGGAACCAAAGTCACTGTCTCGTACCATAACCCTTCAAAACATTTTGAAAAAGTAAAAACCTAAAAATGAATGACATTTGATATTTACCACGCTAAAAGGAAATACTGTGTCCGGGGAAAAGAGGATATATATAGTGAGTGATGTGTGAGAGGAAAGAGGCATGGAGAGGGAAGAAGAGACCCGATTGATTGACATTCTGTCTGCTGTGTTTCAGCAAGTGAGGAGTGGAATCAATGGTCTCGCTTGGCTAGTCATGGTAAAAACTCTCCCTGCTCCCCCTCTCTTCCACTCGTCCCATCTGTCATTTTCAAAAACAGATCTTCGCATTCACACATATTCCCTAACTTGCATATATTTATTTATTTACACACTAATGCAGTTATACACATTAATCCTCCCTCTTTTTCCCTCTTTTCCTTCCAAATTGTATTTCCATCGTGGTACATGCTGGGCTCCTGAAATAAAAGCATAAATACTTTGTGGTAGGAGTGGATGTGAGGATTTCATAAGCTGCCTCCGGACACACACCACATCCTCTCATGTGCTCCCATTGCTCTAGCTGTACAGTATGTACTGTATAGAGGACACTTATACTTAAGTCTATCAGACTCATGTTTTGTGTGTCTAGATTGTTTGAGCTGTCTTAATTGAAGTTAGCAAAAATGAGAGCCTTAAAATTTAAATCCAACCAATAAAAGATACAATATATATTATTCTCTTTATATATACTCTTTTTGTGGGGTTGTTAGCTATCAATATGCAAGTCTGAGTAACTTTTACAATGCTTAGACAACAGGGTCATTACTTACAAAAATAAGAGGGCTTAAGAGATTTCTGTGTTTGAGATGGAAAAAATCTAAAAGTTTGTTTTCATTGTCTCATTATGGGTTAGTTGTGTGTGGAGTTAATTGAAAATAACTTGTGTGAAAAAGGTGAAACAGCTGAAAATGTCCTGAAGCCAAAACAAAACCTCACAGAAAGAAAGGGTAATAAGAGTGTAAGTGAGGTGACAGATGGAGCAAATGACTAAGTGAAACAACTGTTAGGAACGGGCGAGAGTGGGAAAGCCTAAGGTGGATAAACTGACTGGGAGCACAAAGAAAGAGTGAAGTGTCCCCTCAACAGCCACCTAACCTCTGTCCTTTGTAACGAGCTGCTGAGTGACTAAACGTCATTCGGCCAACGAGTTATGGCCCCGTTGACACTAAGTGGCAGTCTATGGACAGATAGATGGTCCACTGGGAATGCATGGAGTCAATGGGCAGTGAGAGAGTGAGGTCCATTGCATTAATGGGAGCAATACAATATTCTAAATGGTATTTAGCAGACACTTTTATCCAAAATGACTTCAAGTACTACACTGAGTGCTTTTATTTTTAGTAAGAGTAGCCCCTTGAAAATCGGTGCCGCTTATGCCAAAAGCTTCAGGGAGTACTTCCTAAGACACAGAGCTCAGGAACTCTGACTCAGACATAATCTGTGGGCAACATTAACAATTGATGAACACATTGAATTTTTACAGTATATACACTTAGAACAGCTAAAATAATATGTTTAAAGAAAACCGATCACCTACTACAGGCCCTATTCACCTTGGGCTAGCCAACGTAGGGTGCTGTGCTCCACTAGAAGCAGATAAAGAAATTAAATAAAATAAAAAGGTTCAGTGGTGGTGTGTAGTTTCATTTCCCCTTAATATGGATTTCCTTCTGGACAATGCAGGAATGCGCACTGCATTACCTTTTGTATGGAATTCTTTCAGCGATTAAAGTATCAGAATGACTTTTTCTACAGTTCAAACTAAACCAGCGGGAGAAGGCGTTAAGTTCTCTGGGGTTTTAGAAGCAATTGAGGGGAGGGGAGCAATCAATGTTAAAGTGATATTAGTGGTTCTATTGTTGGATCATAAGGTTGCATGTTTCCCACCGGTGGGAAAGAGTGACGTGGACATCTGGCTTCATTTTATTCAATACACACTAATATATTTTTTCCACAGTCTTTTGAAATAAATGATTTGCATATTCTAATATAAACATTTTCCTTTGCTTTTTTAATCAATATATTGCTAAGTAAAGAATATTGTACTGAAAGCAGGAAAGACCCTGTAGAGTAAGTGGGATAGCTGCTTACATTCATGATCAAAGAGTGATTTTTCTCCCTGCGTACTTCATTTAATGAAATAGATGCTTGTGGAAACATTCTGGGAATACACTAAATTTGCTGTGTAAATTTGACAAGAGGATGAGACAAAACTGTATTAGCTCATTTTCTGGCCACTCGTGTAAACACATTTGCATGAACATTTAAGCAAATTGTTTATTTCTTAGACATACAGCAAACACCTAATACAATAAACACTCATTTGGGCTCATATCCGGCCAAGATGAACACAATATTGAAAATCGTTATAGCTCTGTTTCAGACTCTACAAATGCCTCAAAGAAAAGCTTAAACGCTTCTTGCCAAGGTTTCCTGCATTCTCATCATGATATAGTGTTTATGAACTCTTGCCATGCAATCATATGAGATACTATATATGTAGAAAGGAAATTCCAAATTAAAATAGAGATTCCTTAAAAGCCTATTGAAGCAGCAGACCTCCGAGTTTGACCCTGGCCAGTTGTTTGTTGGTCTAATTGCCAAGAAGAGATGAAAGGCTCTAAGTAATGTCAAGACATCATTGTGAAAGGTATGAGAATATTGGATGTTATTTCCACACAGCTTTTTTCTGATAATTGTCATGAACTCTGATAGGACACAGAAGAAAGGCCTGTAAATAGCTTTATCACTCTAATAAGACAGTGTGTGACTAAAGTGTTTCTTTCTGCTGCTCTGGTTGAATGTCTTTGGATGTGTGTGGTCAATAAAAGGCAACAACTCTGGCTCCCTTACATCACACTGCTCGTTCAAGTCTAATTCAGCCCACAAAAAAAAGATGAGACGGCCATAGTGTAATCTCTCCTCCTCACTGTCACTGTCGACAAATCCCACTGAAAGGCTGAATACAACCAACCAATTTCACTAAAATATATTTCTTTATCAACTCATACCTGCCAAATATTTACATTTTTCAAAAGTCTAAATCATTTCCTGAAACAGAGAGGCAATGTAGCTTTAATCATTCATTAATTAAAAATAAGTAAACATCAGTTGGTGTACTAATGAATATTTATGGAACAATGACATGAAACAAGTTTACACACTTCTAACGAGGAAATCATCCAGTACAGTGGAGGACATTGGATATATAACAGAAAGAACAGAGGGAGGAAATACAGTCCCATTCATGAACATTAAAGCAATGAAGGTTTGGCATGTCTCCTCTGTACACTACTCCTGCTTTGATTTACGGATTTTCACTAAACCATGACAACTCCTCTGACCTATCACAACACAGCTCGCCGCTATTGATGTATTTATCAAAGTAGCGTTCAGATTAGATTTTCACATCAGACAAACAGCCAGGCTCTGTTGTAGCTTGATCAACTCCCTGATATTGCTCCTCTGCTTCCTCAAGTGCGGGTTCAGCACAGCCAAAACGACAAACCATTGGCGAACCATTTCAATGAAAGCTGAAAGTTGTAACTTTGCTCACACCTTTAGTGCTTCATTTCAGATTCTGTGACAGTGTGCAGAGGTCAAAGAACCAAAATATTATTAAACTGTTATCAGCTTTTCTACAGTTATTGTTATTTTTGACCACTTTTACACTGCTTCTTCAGGATGGCTGTACTGGCTGCCTTGCAGCACTGTATAGCGCTAACTTTATACCATTAGTACTGCAGAGCTGCACAACGTAATGTTCCCAGTGTTTCTCATCCAGCTTGACCCACACGTTGCTGCAGAAAATTGACTCTGAACATAATCTTTTATTTATATTAATCTTGAAGTGCATTAACTGCATCTGATTCCAAATCATGTCTTAAATATGCAAAACTAGCAAAAGCACATCACAGTTTAAATGTGCGTGTTATACACCACAGTATACATACATATACTGTGGTGCCAGTACCTGTGTAAAACGCAAAGTGGAGCATCTTTATGAAGTGCATCTTAAACATTCAAAGGCATGTTGATGAACTTCTTAACAATATATTTCTGTTTTAGTCTATAAAAGGCTGGAGAGACCACAGTTCATAATGCCTTTGATATGGGGATGTAACACAACACCACTCAACCAACCAGTCAATCAGTCGTCTGTGCCATATTCTCATCTGCTATGTATAATGCTGTATATTTTCTCTCCACCTGTGCTTCTACCCCTCTTCGTTCTCCTCCATTCCTTCTTCCCACTGCCTGCCAACTTCTTACCCCGGCTCTGATCGTTAGCCAGGTTCAGAGCCAAGGGCAGATCTGGAGGAATCAAAGGTGTGAGGACATGGCAGATCCTTTCAATGGCACAATACACAGAGGACATTGTGTAGCCATGCCAAAATCAATCAGACTTCCATTCATCACCTAACCCTGTCTGTACAGGGTTTAAAGATGCCGTGCCTGGATAATTTGTGTGTCTGAAGGTCTGCATGTCTGTAACAGTTTGTGGTAAAGCATTACTCTTGCTGATGAACTGCCTCTGACTTCAATCTGTAATGTTAATTCTCAGTACTTTATTGCTAACAGAATATTTCATGGAATCACAATTAAATGGTTTCACTACCACTGGAGGAACTTCAAAGCTAACAGGAAGTGAGATTAAAATGTGGAAGACAGTATGGTAGAAAGTATAGGTGACAAAAAAACTTTGAGTGATGAGAATTTGATTACGGTTGTAAAGGTTCTTTGGATAAATTGATGCAATGGGACATTTCTTGCTGTGAGCCATTGTAAGTGTTGAGAAACAGAATCATTCATCTGACCTTGACCTCAGACCCACTGCTGAATTGTGAGTTCAAGTTTGACTTCAAACGTATAAATCCATTAAATATCTGTGAAGCTTCTCAGACATCCAGGTCATGGTTATCTCAAACTATAACTATTGGGCCCAACTTTAAACAAGCAGTTCTTCAGTTGGCACTAGAATACAATTTCATTTTGAGTGAGAAAGACAGACAAAGTGAAAAAAGGACGACGACTGAATGGCTGAAACACATATACACGTATAGGAAGATGTATGGTGTTGAATTCTGCTGTATTTCTTCAGGGTGTGATAAGAACACCTCAGGGTACCACACATAGAAGGGAGGAGACATCGAGTAAATCCTTCTAATGCTATCTCTCTCCCCCCAACTCCTTATTTTGCCCGAGCAGGTGCCCCAATCAGCAGACGCATTCCCCTGAAGGCTAACAAAGAGGGCTTGTGTAAAGTTATCTCTGTGATTTAAAAAAAAAAGTTATCGGCACTTCAGCAGCAGATGCCTCTAAGGCTCGCGCTGTAGTGGTCCCTGCTTCGCCTTCCTCCAAACTCACCGAGCCAAAATCCACTGTATCTTCCTCCTCCTCCCTGCTTTTCATCGTCTCATTGCTTTTCCTTAATATCTCCAGTTTACCCGATAATGGCAGCGCTTCCTGGAATATGTCAAAACTACAGTTTTCACATTTCTTGTGGTAGAACGATGTCAAACTGCTCTTAAATGCAAATAAAAGCACAAACTTCCATTAGACACCTGCTTGGATGACAACAGAATGTAGAATAACACAAAGAACACTTATATGAAATAATCATTAGCATCCTAGCTAATGACTGTATCTAAAGCTGCCTGAATGGTAATGATTAAAACTCAGGAGTCAAGACGCCTGTCAAACATTTAGAAGAAGTTATTTTAGCTATTTTTCGTCCTCTCAACTCAACCCCTGCCATGCTATCTCTTATTTCCCCACGCAAATATAGAGGAAATGACGGCATCATCATTTTTCAAAAGGCCACACACACACACACACACACACGCTCAGAGACACATACTGTGGTCCACACACACTCAATAATTAACAGCAATAAAAGAGGCTTTTGCTGTATTGAGATTGTTATCATTTCACGCATTAATCTTACTCTACACGACGCGATCTGCTATTTTTTAAACATCAGGGAAAGGGAATCACTTTTCTACCTATCTATAGCAGAAAGAAATCGGGAAAGACAAAGACTATATTTTAGACAAGAATAGAGAGAATTCTAAATGATGCATTCGAAGCCACCCATCTGTAAATGACGGTATACATAGATATCGTCTGCTACAGTCAAAGACATCGTGTACTTTTTTCTCCCTAAGCAGGATGGAAGATTCAACAGAATAGATATAAGGTTTTAAAAAGTTCAAACACAATGGGCAGATAAAGACAGAACCACCTTGAAACTTGAGAGATGTATATCAAACTCCTTAATTATACTCACTCCGTGGAAGTTCTGTAAATGGCTGTTTTATCACTTCTGTAATTATGGTGTAACTGCAACATGATGGTAAATGATGTAAATTAAGAGTTGTTACATAGAAACAACTAATAATATAATAATATTTTGCTCTAATTATATTTCTATTATCACAGTTTCCTCACGATGCAGGTTATAAAATCTCGTGGTTTTGAAATTGTTTGCTATGAATCCACAATAAACTTACAAGAAGCCTTCTGTGTATTACATTTCTGCTCAGCTTAGACTTAATTAAATGCCTGTATTATCATGTTATGTCAACATGTATAAAAAAAACCTTCAGGCTTAATTAGAGTGATCATTTAAATATAATCAATTAATATAAAGGCATTTCATTAAGTAAATCTATCATATAAAAGTACAACTTTTCATGAGCTGAGAAAAAAAAAAAATTTTCCTTGGTTTTGTGACAGTGGATGTACAGAAAATAAAGAAATATCTAAAAGAACAGCGCTTACATGTCCAGACCACATGTTAGAAATGTTTTTTTTAATCTCAGGGGACCCACATATTCAGGTGTTCAGTGGCTGAAAAGACAACATGCACTGAATTCTTCTACAACACCTCTTTAAGATAAGAGTACGTGTGTGTCAGCTGAAAATTACTTCGCATTAATAATTTCAAGCAAGACTAGCTTCAAATTTGTTTTTCACTCTGTGGTATAATATATTCCTTATTGATTACCCAATCTGCCTTGCTGCAAAATTATTACACATACTTTTTAGTAAGTTTTTTAAAATCCAAACATGTTGCACCGCACAGTAAAATTCTTCATACTTGTTCTTATATAACACAAAATACTATGAATATTATATATATATATATATATATATATATATATATATAAGACCTGTAAAGAGCCTCCTTTCTAGGTTGCCTATCTGCATCTCTGTGGTGATTGATGATTCAGGCCATTGATTGGTGCATCAATAATGTGAGGACGTTGTCACTGAGAGAAACCTTAGACACCAAGGTCCTTAAAACTGCTGATGGTTGAATAAGTTTGCATGTTCAAATCACCAACACCTACACATGCTAGACACATAAATACATACAGTGCATGTATAAACATTTTATCAACTCTATAATTATCAGTTTTTTATTAGGATTAATGTGTATTGACCATTTTAAATAATCTGTAAAAGAAAATGTCATTTACAGATCTTGTTACATTTTGTATCACTTGTTTTGCAAAATGTCTAATATTTAATGATGAAGTTGTTGTTCTTTTCCCTGAGGATCAGATTTCTATGTGCAGAAAAGCTAAAAACCTCCCCCAAAACACACTTCTCTTTTTGAATTCCATTATAGTGTGAGAACACGAAGGAAGCTAATGGCCACAATCCCAGAAATGTTGAAATTGCTGGTTAACCAGAAAGCCTAAAGGCAGCTCAATACAATCTCACACACGCTTGTTGAAGACACAAAGATGAAATAATCGCTTCAATTTCAATCTCTACCTCTCAGAACAAGATTACATTACAGCTTCTTTTTGATGTCTGCCTGGGAGGTTGAGTCCAAAGGTTTGGGAAAGTTTTTATGATGTACTCCTTGAAAGTTTGGATTTAAACTCATGCAGATGCAAAATACAAGCTCTATTTTACCGCGATGAGTTTGCAGTGATTCATATCAAAACGCTGTCCCTCACCCCAGAAAATACTCTGCCCTCCCATCTAAATGGAAATGTACCCCAATCACCAAAACTCTCTTCTTCCATTGCATTTCGTCTTTTGTCGCTTGCTTCATTTTGCTCCGTGTTCATCTTCTTCTCCACCGCTGCTACGTATTGTACTTCCCTTGATAACCACTCAGTTTTAACGAGTGTAAAGAGCTCACTGACAATTTCTATTCCACGTGAAAAGTTCAAGAGGCTGCATGGTTGCCAGTTGCCGGTGTAATTCCTGCATTAGGTATCAATTACATGTGTTCACTGTACATTCTCAATGCAGCCAAAGATGAAGAATTGTACTGTAGAACTGACGATGCAAAAAATAAATAAAAAAAAAGAAAATGATTGATACATGCAGTAGAATTTACAATTTCTCATGTACACTGCTTATTTACACTCCTTATCCTATTGTGGGATAAGCCTCGTAATAAGTTGTTGTAATTCAGTTACAAATAGTTGTCACTGTCACACTAAATCTTTTTAATGTTTTCTTTACTTTTCAAGGATCACTAAAAGTACATGTGAAAAAAACATGGTAATGAGTTACATAAAAATCATTATATCCCCCATAAAAGTACTTTTTGAACATGATCTGGTTTAGTGACATTTCTCCCTCTCCATAGAAGCACGCTAAAGTGACATGAATGTTTAGTATGTTTTGTCAGTCTGGCCTAGTTTTACTTTGTCTGAATACAAATTGACTGAGCTGTTTTTCCACTAGTGTCAAACACAAATCTCGTAACTCCAACGGCCACCTTGGTTATAAATCTAAATTGTAACTCCTTGGAGGAAATCATGGCTGTAGTCTAACTTAAGTTGTTTGTGGACAAATTAGGTGCAAAAAACAGAAGGTTTAACTTGACGGTTGCATTTTCCAATTCTGGATGTAAGAGGTTTGGAGATTTTACATTCTGGTGTGCACCAGTGTAATGGGATCACAGAGGTCTGGGCCCTGGAGGACCCTGCAGGCACGCTTGGTCTGTTTAGCCAAACCGCCTCCAAATAGATCATGTCCACTAGTTAAATATGACATACTGGGTGGCTGACTTATGTACATGTGGTGCACATTTAAACAACACACACATACTGGCACGGAGTTGTTAAATATCATCTACCCACTTGTGAGCATATTCGCATGCTTACAGAAAAGTCATTTTCGCTGGTGCGCAGCACTGTTCTCCAGATGAAAGTGGTATTACCGTCTGGTCGTTACAGAGAGTCTAATGAAGGAAGAAAATAAGAAAATGAGAGTTAAAATCTGGGTGAAAATAAAGCATCATAAACACAATAATGAAGAGAAGTGCAGGAGCAAGAAGGATGGTAGTCACTATGCCTAAAAAAAAAATCTGTAATGTGAGCTAATAAGTTGCGTTGTTTTAATGACTGTCCGGAAGGATGAGTCCAAGTGTATGTGACTGTTTTCTATGATCTTCTCATGATTCAAACTCATGCAGATGGACAATACAAATTTAAAAAAGTGATACTCTTTCCTCAGAGAAATACTCCACCTTAATCAACTACTGTTTCTAATGGCTACATTAAAAAGAAGCGCGAGTTGTAATCTTGTTATAACAAGACTAATTTCTAGCACTACGTTCTCGCACAGGGTAATGAAAACAGTTGCATTCCTTTGGAGTATGCAAATGTTGCTGTAGCACAAAGATTAGTTCTAGTAGTTCTATTAGTGGGCATGTAAATGCAATCAGTGATACGAGCAAAGGGCCACGTGATAGTTGATAGAAGATGGGAGCAAAAACTTTGATTATTGAATACATAACTCTTGATTTGGAACGACTGTGCTCATGGTTCTACAGGAGCAAAAGTCGTTCTTTGTCTAACGACACCAATCATTATATTATGAAATATTAATGATCTTTGTATTAGTCACAGCCGTTAAAGATAATCTGTGAGGAAAGTACCTAGATTTCTTTAGAGATTATATGTGATCATGAAAAGAATGTCATTACCTAACCACTGTGGGTTGTATTATAAGAATCCATTTACACCACAGTTATTTCTTACTCTGTCTCCTCCCGTCTTTCGGCATGAATAACCATACTCTTTTTCAACTGTTTCCAAGGTTGCCATGGTGTCATTTTTCTCCCCTTTTCCATCTCGCAACTCCTCTCTCTCTCTCTCCCTCTCTCTCGTGTTCCAATGAAGTCCTACAAGAGTTCGAGCTACACTAACTTATCTTGCTTCAGATTCAGCGCCCAGGGTCAATTTCCCTCCAAATGAGAACATTATCTGCGACAAGATGTCCCCTGATGTAAGCCAATATCCCTACTGGCTTCATTTGTTTTAGGCAGACAAACAGAAAGCTAAAACTCTCCCCGTGTTTTGTTGTTGCTGGCTGATTGCTCTGTCAGACTCTGTGCTTCTTTATTTGGTCTAACGCATGATAAGGAACAGCCAACAGACTGGAACAAGATGCCTTCATTCGCACAATGGGGGCACAGAGAGTGACAACACATGTAAGTCGGCGTGTCTGTTTGTGTCAGAGGGCAAGGTCAGACTGGAGCAGGAGGCAGTAGTATGATGAGAAAATGATGCAGAAAAAGGCTCTCTTTGGTTTTAGTCAGTACAGTTGCACAAAGACACACATTGGAATAGGAACAGCATGCAGTTAGGTGAATTTGGCCTGGCCCCACTGGATGCAAGGGTTGTAAAAGGGTTACTCTTTTATTTGTATTGTCTGCTGCCAGAACCAAATAAGCTATTTTGGCCATAACCCTGGTTAAGTCCTAAATGATACTTGAGAAATTTACTTCTGCACTCTTATAAATTTAAGGAACTTCTTAAAGACATATTATAAAAAAGAGAGTCAAAATCAAAGCATCATGTTTTCCTGACTTTTTGTCCCACGTGTTGATCAAGAACCTTAGAACCTACAACTCCCATGTAGTTTTAGCGGGTAAGGTTTGTGTCACTAGAGCATCAGAACAAAATGAGCAACCACAGGCCACAGGCATGAAATAACTACAAATAATCTAAAAAAATGTTGTAAAGGTCGTAGTCATCCTTCCTTTTACCCTTCCATTCCAGAGGGCTTTCTCAGACTTGGGATGTATTACTTGACTACCAAAATAAGCGTTACTTGCAACCCTAACATCTACTGCCTTATTACATGATAGAAGCTGAAGTAAAAAAAAATCTGGGGGCTCAGAGTGAGAGTCCATTACGCTTGAGGATTAGTTTTGTTGATATAACATTATAGATCTAATCACCTCACTGCAAACAGGTGTCAGAGTAAAGTGACTACAGTAGAGACAGACAAAGCAAATATTAGCCCTGAACACAAACACACACATAATTTAAGGACTGTCCCAATCACATGTAACTCAATTGGAAGGGCAGTTAGTGGTTCGATCGACTGATCTCAGAGTCAGTCAGACTCGAGAAAGACCTCTGGAATGGAGGGTGAAACATATTCAAGGGACTAAACAAGTCCAGTTGCTATTGAAAAATGTTTTTTGGAACAACATACAGTTTGGGAGTCAGCAAGATAAAGGTGAATAAAGCGGTTCGAATTCTTTACTAGTGAAAGAGCTGGTGCTGATTCAGTCAGTTCAACTAGGGAACCGTATATATAATATAATGTATTAATCAAAATTTCCTCAGGGATTAATCAAATATTTCATATTCTTGATGTTAGAAGTCAGGTGTGCAGCAGATGAGTGGAGAGAATAATAGCTGAATGGGATCGAAAGGAGGTGAAGGAGTGACTGTAAAATAATAAAATGTATGGGGGTTGGAAGTGTCTAAAAGGAGAAAGATATGAAAATGGAAAGAGGCCAAAAAACATGGGGTAAAACATCTTAGGAAGCAGAAAAGTGGCAGGTAGAGGACAGATGGAAGTGGGGGAGGGGGGTAGAAATAGTGTGATGGGATGAAGAGAAAGAGGAGAGAATGGATAGAAGAAAAATAATAAAAAGATGAGGCAGCAAAAAATGTCAGGCCGGGAGAAAGGTGGCTGAATGAATGGGCTGAACAACGGGAGAAGAAGCAAAGGAAGGATGGGAAGGATTAGAGGGAAATGGAGTGAAAGGGGCTGGATGAGGGAATGTCAGAGAGTGGAACTGATATGGAAAAAAGGAAAGAGAACAAAAAAATATTTTGACAAATTCGACAAAGACAAGACATGAGTGTAGGTGGACATAAGAAGATGAACGAGTGAGCACAAGGCAGCCATCAAGTAGATGACAGAATGAGGTATTTGTTGGAGAAAGACTATGAAGGAGCTTAAACACCAACTGTGTGACAGAAAAAAGGAAAGACGTGCAATATGTGTTTATACAGTGCATGAGAGAAAGAGTAAGTAAAAAAGTAAGCACGCACGGTCTAAAGGTGTGTGTGTGTGTGTGTGTGTGTGAGACGTGGGGGTGGAGGGTGGGGTATATTGCAGGACTAAGTGGTTAGAGCGCACTCTGCCAAATATAAAATCAATAGACACTATCTCAGTTCGACCCCTGTTGCTGAATCCATCCAAAAAAATTTAACAATTCCTCAGCAAGGCAGCAGCAGAAAACCTGAGTAACTCTGTGTGCACGCGCACTTATACACAGTTTGTGTGCTCGTGGGTGTGTGTGCATGTACGCTTGTAATGTAGGTTTGCATAAACACAGAGGACGTTTGTGTATAAATCAGTTAGTCAAACTTACAGTCAACAAGACAGGTCAGTGCGTCTGTGCACCTGTGTGTGTGTGTGTGTGTGTGTGTTCAGGGCAGTGTTACTGTGTGTGAGCTGACAAGCGGTTTATGCCAGAAGTCATTTCCAGGTACATAAGCTAAAACGTTGCCACCATTTTATGGACTTGCAATTGTGTTGATGCTGTCAAGGTCTCTTTGTACACTTGACATGCACACACACACACACACACACACACACATGCACGTGCGCGCACACACGCACGATGCACTGCAGCACAAACAAGGCGAGCAATCTGAATGATTCACTGCTCTGTTGTCGCACGCTAACACAGTCAAACACACACACACACACACTCACTCTGAGTACCTGTCTGTGAGACTGGTACGATATCATGTGGTCACTTAGGTGCTGCACACTATTTCTGTGAGGACCTGACTCAGGCACGGACGGAGTAGTGTTTGGGAAAAAAGTATGTAGCATATAATACATCTTGCAATTATTCAGATCAATTTATTATTTTTCATGCTGGAACGCTAAACCACCCCCAGTTGCTAGTGGGCAGCAGCGCTCAAACTAAGGCTGCCTGTTTAACTCAGCAGGGTAGACCAACCCCGAACACACACCGGTAGCCCCAGTGTACAGAGCGAGAGCGCTGATGGAGCAGTTTATGACTCTTTAACGAGTGTAAGAGTATTGCAGCTTGGTTTGTTTGGGGGCAAGAGGAGGAGACAGTCTCGTGCCCTTTAACACACTCTCTTAGAGAGACAGATTTCTCTATTTACAGCAGCCCAAAGCTTTCATTGGAACTTCTTTTCTGCATTCTGCTGCTCAACTTGGAATCCAAACTTCCTCCAGGTGATTGAGCCAATGCTTTCCCATATACCAACCTGCTCCTCCCCTCCTCGCCGCGCATCCTGTTCTTTTATGAGTTGACACAGGCTTCGCATGGCCTATAGTAGCAGTTAATAGGTTACAGAAAAATTTTTTTTAGGCTAACTAAGCAGCCAGTCCCATGTTAGTCAGCTGGCAAACTTGGAGTGAATGAGAGATAATAGATGGCCACGTTACATAAAATGCCATTTCGTTTCGATTAATTCTGCAGCGCTAGTGAAAAGAAAGAACAGACGAGCACGCAGTGGGTGAAAAAAGGAGGAGGGGTTGAAAAGGGGTAGAATGGCAAAGAGGAAAGTCGGGTGGAGGGGGTGAGTGAGAAAGATAGATGGAGAGACAGGGTGAGTGAGAAGTAAAAAGAAGGAATGAGAGACGAAGAGAGGGGACTGTAAATTTGCATAGGGGTGAAATTGAAGTAGCTTTGAAAGGCAATTCAGTTAAATCAAATTGAAGTCCTCTATTGAAGGACTAGAGGGATATCTAAATAACTCAGCCAATCTTAGAGGTCCACACACACACACACACACACACACACACACACACACACTGAGCTATCTCTGTGAGGGCCCCTTAACCCTCCTCTTGTGTTAGGGTCGAAACCGACCCGTTTTGAAGTTTTAGATGTATGTAAGTACCACATACATTTGTTTATTATATCAAGGCTTTTTGACTTTGTCAGGAATCTCTATTTAAACAAAATAAAACAAACAAAAAAAAATTTACTAAATTTTAAAATACTCTAGTGAAAATAGTAACACTTGATGTGTTCGGGTCGTTTTCGACCCAGTTATAATTTAAGGTTATAAAATGCTAATTAGAGCAAAAACTTAAATCATAACCATGCATTTAGCTCACTTACACAGTCAGCCAACAGCCCACTGAGGGCCAGACCCTCTACCTAACCCACGAGCTTTAGTCAGTGTCTTCTCTCTTTGTCAGTTTGTCTTCTTACAGACATGTAAGGCATGTATAAGAGCAGTTCAGTTTAGAGTTTAGCAGGGCAGCTGATGCACTTGTTATCAGAATGACCCCTGATATCACGGTTTAATGTGATGAGAGTAAGTTTCATCAATGAATTGTTGTTCATGCCACTGTCACTTTGCTATGACAAACCCTGAAGAAAAAAAGGTCATACTCAACATGTGGAATGACATTGAATACTTGGATGCATTTGAATGGTTGATCCAAATCCGCCTAGGGTAGAAGCCAACCAAAAATAAAAGTGGGGAATGATTCTATTAATTAATTAAGTTCCTATGACAGGGCTCAGTGAGCAAAGGGATCAGGTGCCCCAAGAACCTGATTCTACAAGAATTCAAAGATTCTGAGGTCTGTTCTGCCCTTCTGAAGAAATATCTCTTCAAAGTACATGCTAAAAGATCTATTTATTTTATTTTTTTTGACGTTTATTTAAAGTAAATGTGTATGAGTCAAAATTGACCCGCAACACCACAAATGTTAACGTTGTTAAGTAATAATATATATTTTAAAAATTTTATTCAAGAGATATGTTCTAATATCCCTCGGTAAGAGCCAGGTAACATAACAACATTATATTTATTTATAAAGTTTTCTTGAGGTAAATTTTTCTTTTTTTTTTTATTGAAAATCAGGTATTCGGTTTAAAAAAAAGGCCCAAGGGGTCACAAAGGAAATATTAAAACCAATCTTTTCATGGATAAGGAAGCCTAACATAGTAACCAAGAGCTCAGAAACAAATTGCATGATGAATATTTGCTCTGAGGGTATTTTATGGCTGATTCAAGACACGGGTCGAAACCGACCCGTTAACATCAGAGATAGTAACAGAAAGTTAACACAAGACGAGGGTTAACCTCACCATAAACATCACAACTGAATGTCTAACTACGACCTTTACTCTATACCTACGTAAACTCCAACACCAAGTCTCAACCATCACTGCACATCCATACACTAAATGTTTGATCTAAATATGTAAGCATAAACATGCCCCACATGTGCACATAAGCTCACCGGTATCTACATTTGTAAGCACATCCAAAGGAACACACCGTTTGGGAGTATAATGGAGTACTGTGGTTCTTTTTAGCCATGTGTTGCCTTAGCAGGAGATGGCTGCACCCAACTAACACTAACAACTAACAATGCAAATTTAATGTTGGTAATAATGCAAATTGGTGAGTTAATGACCTATTTAAGCACAGTTTAGCTTTATTCTCACTCATTTTAATTAAATACTCAATTAAAAATTATAATTGTTTCAAAATTGTCCATAACTCCATTATTCTTATCTATATGAAGTCCAGACCACACCAGCTGCAAAAATAGATGTTTCTAACTCTGGATTTTTTTAGGGGGGGATGTTTCTCCTGTTGTTAATTTATATAAACAATACGCAGATAGTAGTGTAGACTTGTGACAAGTACTGAATCAAAAAATAAACAAGCTGCAGCTCACCTGCAGGGCAGCAACTCTTCCCTGAACTCGGCTATCAGCCTACACCCGTCTCATGTTTGATGAATAACCACAATTTACTGTTGTTTTACTTTTGTTTATCATCTGTGGTGCCAGCGCATGTTTTACGATAACAAATCGCCTGTCTTTGTTTTGCTGTCCGAGACCACAGGTTGTGCATTAGTTAATGAGTCCTCGCGTGTGAACGACAGACATGTCTTAGAACTGGACTGCTTGAAAGCTCAAACTTCAGTGGTTGATTAAAGCATTTACATGCTTGTAAAACTATACGTATACTAACTTAGTCAGTAGAAGAACAGTCAATAGAAATGTGTGGGCCTGAGTTTCCAGGAATTTTGTTTCTGGCACAACAAAGTACTAAACTAAGGTAGCAACACACTGCACGACAGAAACATACACTTTTTCCTTTATCCCTACTTTTAATGAGTTTTTTTTAACTCATCAAAGAAATAAACAAATTAAGTTTTTGTTTTCAGTATTATTAATTGGATTCCTAATTAATAATGAATCTTCTATCTCACATAAATTATAATTACATCCATGTATAACTGCCACCAATGACATCTGCATTTGCACATTAGCACGTTGTGTGTTTGATGTGCAAGTGATTCTGAATTAGCAGTATCAAAACTACAACAAATTTCATTTAGTCATCCTCACATCGCAAGCACGGTAATGCTAGTTTCCGCATTCATTTTAATAACAGCAGCATCATTTGATTGTCAGTTAGTCCCCTGAGAGAATAAATCATCCAATTAACACGGAGCTAATGGGCTGGATTTTAATTAGAGTTGTCAACACCCCCCCTTCTCCGGGTTCTCTGTGTTATTTCGCCAGCTATTCATCTTTTCTTTTCTTTTTTCCAAACTTGTTTTGTTCTGCTGATTGATATTCCATGGAGGCTGCTCTCCCGACTTCCACAGAAAGACACATGAAGAAACAGTCATGTACAGCCACCGCTACAACCACACAAAGTTTTGACTGTGCGCTCACAATGAGCCAGTGCTCAAAGTCGTAAACAATGGGGCTTCATGTCAATGTATCATTTTATGTTCACGCAAAGTTATTCAAGTAAAAAAAACTAGCAAGTATAGGGCTGCACAAATTGGAGAAAAAAGTCATATTGCAAAATGCAATTGCAATATTATAAAGGGCAGATGCGTGCAAAATTACGGTGAACAGATTACCTCATGCTGTGGAGGAACTCATACATTTACAGATCTGCTGGTAAATTTCAGTGAGTAAGGATGTTAAATTAACATAAACCACAGAGAGGTTTCAACTACAACATTAGTTGAGGGTTTAATGTGATAGTGAAGAGCAGAGTGTGTCACAATATTATGTTTAAAACATGGCAGAGCATCGTATAACATACAGACCTCTCCCATGAACGGGTTATAGGTCACATTTAAGGTGGGAAAAGTTCACAGTAATGTACTTTTCTGGTTCATACCAATCCTACTAATCCTTAATTTAATCCTTAATTAATCATTTATTTTTAAATAAAAAACATTGACATGCAAAATATCAGACTTAGTGGAATATTAGTGGCAGGCTCCACCATGGGCATTGGTCCCTTAACAATAATACAAGCACCACACACAGCCAATACGGTTGACACAAAGAAAAGTACATAGAAAGTTAACCAACTTAAATAACAGGAACACTCTAGTTTAGTTATAGTTACTATATTTGTGATGTGGTGTGAACTGCCCCTTAGATCAGCGCCACACTTTTCCCCTGCAGGCTGAGGAGAGTACAGCAGGTTTGTTGACACGCTGTCCTATAAACAATTAAGGATTAAATGAATTGGCAGTCACAGGAAAATCATGAAAAATCAAACCTGAAATAGGAAGCTGGTCTGATTCATTTCATTTTATGAGACGGGTAAATCAACAGAAAAAAAAAAAAACATACTGTAGATATTTTATGTAAATGAATGCAAACTGGGATTGAGTATTTAATACCACTCTGATTAGGAGCAGCTCCTGCACCAAACTCTAATTATGAGCCAAAACATCAACAACAGTGGATTGACAGCTTTGTGGATCCTCCCATCGTCTAATGTGTGTGGGAGGTGTCGACGGCTCCTTCCTGTTTCGGCACTTTCCCGTTTTCTATTGTTACTGACTTTGCATCCTCTATTGATTATCGTAAACCGCCGCCGTTGACACGGCGGTGAGGTTTTTAAATACCTGAGCAGCAGCTTTAAATAAGAAAGCTGTGTGGTTCTCATACAGCTCGTGGTGAATTCAATTTGCATCCCAAGCTTGTTAAGGCAGTAACACAGCCAAACACAGTCTCTCCCACTTAAATGTACAGTCAGTGGTAGGGTAAACACTATGACACAGTCACAGGACGTTGGTCTTCCTCTACCAGTCACAAAATCCTTATTACAAACGTCCTACTCCCTGTTATGTGTGGAATAATGTGGCAAACTGCTCTCTACATTAACACACATTTCCTGGTGTTGATCGCAACTGCTACTATTAATCTCGCTCACTTTCTATTTGCACACACACACACACACACACACACACACACACACTGTCAATGGAAATTTCTCACAGTAAAGCCAACCTACCTGCTTCAGCAGCATTTTATTACAGTGCTGACACACTAAATGTAAATGTGTGCTCTTTTCCTCTGCTGTATACGGATGTTTGTCTGTTCACCATATGTGAGAATGTATGTGTGTCTTTCAACACTGTGTTTACCGTGCAATTGCAGTCATATGTCCTTCGGCTGTGTGTGTGCGTATGCGTGTGTGTTTTTTTTCCCCCGCTTTCCGGCATCTTTGTTAGAGCAAAGATGTACTACCACCTTTTAAATTAGTCACGCATCACCTCGGGCATAATATATATATAACACAATGGGGCAAGTGACACACAGAGGAATGCTGCACAGACAGCGGTACGACAAACACACATACAACACACTCACACTAGTGAATAACAATAGGGGCAGGGGTGGAGATGGAAAATGTTTTCCTCTCTAAAAGGTGAGAGAGGAGAGAAGCGGCGTGAGGGGGACAAAACATGTGATGGGGCGAGATGATAAAATTGGTTTGGGTGGCTGCTAAGGAATCTGAAAATGAAGACCATCAGCATCTGCTGATTTTTTCATGACTCGCAGTTATATGGTCATTTATGACATACAAACACCACTTCACTTGCACAGAGGCATACACACAGGAACTTAAGTAACTTCCTGATGATTGTTATTGAAAACAGCACATGACTTTATGGATGCAATGGTAAATCACATGTAAATGCAAACAACTGAACATGCTGTCAGGGTCAGAGAGTGAGAGCATCAATAACTTGAAAGCAGTGTGTTGGCATCCTGTTTCAAGCAGAATGGTTGGTCAATATGTTCTAAATTTTAAAAAGCAACCTGTAGAGTGCTAGATTGATCTGCAGTACACTGTGCAGTATTTCCCACAGAATCTTACTGTGCCAAGGTAGGAGAAGTGACAAAGTGACCTAGCCTTGTGTACATTGCAACACACTGCACACAAAAAACATTGACTAACTAGGACAGCTTAAAGAATTGGGTGGTTTCTCTGTCAACCACAGCAGATGAGTGCAATCAGAAATCTAGCACATGCAGGAACACAATTGCTTTTCATATATTGGAAGCAAGTAATTATTCCACTTACATGTACACTAACGTGACGAACTGTCAGGTGAACCTATCCTGGAGAGTGTAACAGTAGCAAGACAAATTATCTTTGCTTTGCTTTGCTTGGCAGACGTTTTTATCCAAAGCGACTTACAGGGAGCTAGCGCTGGGTGTCTGGCTCAAGGACACACCTGGTAGGGGATGGGCTAGGAGTCAGACGGGGTTTCGAACCTGCGACCCTCTGCATCCCTGTCTGACGCTTAGCCCATTGAGCTACCAGCTACCAGATCCTTGTCCATTTGAGCTCATACATCAGGTCCGAAACCCATAACGAATCCATCACGCTGTATCCTCCCTTTATCGTTCTTCCTTTCCATTTTGTACCACCTTCTACATCACTTTTTGTTTTGCTATCCCAACAGTACTGAGACTGAGGTTAAGGTGTGTGGGGTCCTTTATATTACATTGTCTGTATTCAGATCAGTTTGAAATAATTTAGTATGGGTTTAAAGAGAAAATGTATTTAAGTTCTTAAGACACTTTTTTTCTTTTCTCCTCATCTATATAATCTTTTTCCTTTCTTCTACCATTGTCAACTCGCAGCAAAGCTCTGCGATTATAGTGAAGCTTAATGACCTCCATATACATTTTCTTAAGTCATAGAGTTAGAAGTGTGTGTGTGTGTGTATGTCTGTGTGTTTGTGTGGTTTTCTACTGGATTATACTGTAGCAGCAGCTATTTAGCCCAGCACATGGGGAGGAGAGAAAGTTCGGTAATATAAACATCATTCTTGTTATCAGCATGGAGTCACTTTAAAATCAGATAATCAGATAAAGAGAATGAAATACTCGTTTTTCCCTTTTTCTTCTATTATTTATCTCAAGATGTACTCTCAAGAAATGCAAAGGCAGTATACAAGCCCGATAGGCAGAGTTAAAAACAAAACAGGCACATACAGAGGCTTCAGGAAGTATTTTGAGTAGTAAATGTGTTACACCCTGAAAAGGGAGGAAACCAAGAAAGATGTCTCTCACACGGACTGCACTCCACGGCATCTTTATGTGGAATCAATTATAAAACATATACATAGAAGCAACAATTTTGTACACAACATACACAAAGAAGTACACAGAATATTACATATGACCTCATATCTACATTATTCTGTCAAATTGCTCTTATTACAATGAAACCTGACAATATTTCCCGTTGCTCCATATAAACTAATTCTTTATAGAAATGCTGTCAGTGCTTATAGATAACACTTTCAAATTAACACTTATGTATTTGTAACCCGTGCAGCTAACCTCTAGTTTGACGCTGACTATTAGCTGGGCATTTACATACATGAACAATGTAACTGACACATATTAACCAAAAATAAACTCAACAGTTAAACATTCTCGTTTGTTATGTTGTGCAAATGTGTTTTTAAGATTATCCATTACAATTTCAAAACATGGACCAGTACATGTAATACACGTGCTTTCATTCGTCATTACACAGGAATTATATCGTACCGCTCGCGCTAGCTGAATGCTAATCCTTTTAGTGCGTCAACAGGTAATTTTATAAACACAGTTATCAGAAACACTGGCCATCTTACTCGAACAAACTCAAAATAACATTCGGTAACACACTGGTCACACTTTCACAACTTTAAGATGTTCTTCATACCTGAAAAGGGAGGAAACCGAGAAAGATGTCTCTCACACGGACTTCACTCCACGGCATCTTTATGTGGAATGAAGGTAGTGGCAAGAGCTCCCTCTTCAGGATATGACAGGCACACTTAATCAATCACAGATTGAAATCAGCGCTAAAGATTGAAAATATTCCCTATTTCTGTCACAGGCCTATATTTTATTAACTTGCCATATTGCTATTATTTTAAATGATGACACATTTTAATTACACATTTCTCTGATAGTTCTTCATTTCCCGTCTACCACAAATGCATAAAATTGTAAGTTGTGTTTATCAAGTAATACACAATAACAAAGTCTGATGTATGAAATCAAGCTTGTGCAAATGTTTGACATTTCTGAAATCATTAATTTAAAAAAGGTTTAGTTTGTAACTACAGCTGTGTTAAAACATTAGTTTTATTCTCATGTTCATCGCAAAAAATGGCAGAATTGAGAGAAGAATGAGTGTCTATGAAATATCGTTGCCTAAATTGTGCCAACAGAAGTTCTGTTTTCTAGTTTTATGCACTCCTCTTGTCATTATAACAATGGAGAATCTTTAGATCACGTAGCTGTCATGAAACTCTTCTGACACTTGTCGTCTTAATCTCTCTTCTGAAACTTATTTTTATGCTGTTGATACCACTGCAACATCTTGGCAGACTTTGAAACTAATCTTCAGAAGTGAATGCTGACCTTTCTCTAAGACTTATCAAACACCCACTTATGAAGCTGCAACAGGCAATTAATTTCTGCATTAACTAATAATCCAATACAGAATGTTAAGAATATATGTACAATTAAGAGAGAGACAGACATGGTCTTAAATTTTCCCAGGTGTGAAACCAGGGGAAAAGCTAATTTGAGATGGAGTAAATTATCCTGGAGAACAGAGAAGTTGCCCGAAAATGGAAACACATATCAGTGATCTATGTGACGCATCGATAAGCTAAATCTAGCTAATGTCAACTTGCGGAATTCCAGTGCGACCAACGTAACAAACAAAATAATATAATTATTTGCTAAAGCGTGAAGATGAAAAGATGTCCTGCGGAAGAATTTGAAACTAAAATGTGTAAAAAGTGGAATCATAAAAAATCTTTCTTTATATAATCGGCGGCTCAGTGAGTAGAGCAGTCGTATTATTATTGTTATTGGAAAGGTAACAGGAGAAGGGGGGATGGTTGTGAGAACTCAGCAGAGACAAAACCTCGTGAGAGTAAAAAGAGTGGTAGGGAGTGAGAGGCGGGAAAAACATGAAAAGGAATTGCACACCGAAAGAAAGAGAACAACAGATGGTGTGAATGGAAATAAAAGAGGTGTTGGGATGACGCAAGGACCAACGAATTAGCAGAAAAGCAAAACAGCTTTTTGAAGAACTTCAAGTGGCAAATGAATATTGTTTCTGAATGCCAAGGGGACCTATGTGACAAGCAAGAAGAAAGGACAATAGAAAAACAAAAAGAATTGGATGAAAGAGGAATGAAAAGGGGACAAGCCTCTTAAACGTCAAGATCAACTGACTTAATGTCATTAGAATTTACATAAAAACAACTCTTTCATTTTGGACCCTTCACACGCTGGATGGATTGTGCGCATTGGAACAGTTTGACATATTAAAGCAATGTTACTTATGTTTGAGAAAGTGAAATGAGCACAGACCAAAGACGGTTTCACTTCCAAAGTTCTTCAAGGTTTTCCAAAGACATATCTTAATATTTAGAAACCCCTCTTAAATGAAGCACAGGCAGCATATCGGTGGTAGGTAGGCCCTTGAATCTCTATTAGGTTTTAATCAAACTGCAGCAGGTGGTAGAAATGTTGTAATAAATAATAAAAGAATAATTTTTTTTTTCACACCCTTAAAGCATTGGCAGAGACAGTGCATTTGCTTTCATATATCTGAATTAACCCATGTGCTTATTAGTCCATTTTGTTTACTATGCGCTTGGTATACATGATATTTTCTTTATTTATACTGCATAGAGTCATTGATTCATGTCGGCATATGATAGCATGTGGCACTTCTGTGCCAACTTCCCTGCACCACAACAAGGTATCATCACAACCTGCAGCTTTCCAAATGTTATCACAGTAACACTTCACAACACTTTCTTTTAAATTAAGAGCACAAAATCTGTCTGAGTGAGCTAAGAGTCTAAAAACAAGACCTTGGTGGAAAACGAGGAAAACGCAGAGGATCATTTCCTCCTCTGTTCACTCGCCCTGGGTTGGTGTAACAATATGTAAACTACACACAAACTGGCTTTCTACTCACCTCAGGAAGTTGAAAAAGACAAAGAATGAAATGAAGGTTTAATGTCTTACTCAGACATACAGTATAAGGAGCAAAAGAGTTTCAACACAGGGACTTGAGCCAATATGCTACAGATAAAGGTTCATTAATTTTTAAGTGCGTACAACTCACCAATTATTAAAATACAAATATTAAATTGATAAATATTGTTAGTACAGGAAAAAACATTTCTGTGATACAATTTGACTATATGGGGCCTTACAATTTATCATATGCTTGCTAGATATAATGTGCAGTGGTTTACTGTTTAATTATACTGATCAACAGAAGACTTACACTTACTCCGACCATGCTCTTAAATTACATATACAGTTTGTGTTTTGTCCATTTACTTGGACCAAATATGTGTTTTATGCCTGGAAGAAAAAAAAGTTGCAACAGCATCGTGTTTACCACTTTGTTGCATCACCGTTCTCTTTAATTACACTTAAAAATTGTTTCCGAACAAAGACTATTTGTTGCAGTACTGCAGGTGAAATATTTGCCCATTCTTGCCAATTACAAGACTTCACCTGCTCAACAGGCCATGGTCACTGTTCTCCTTTTCATGATGAGCTGTACATTTTTTATAGGAAGCAGACTTCAACTGCAAAGAGTCCACACAAGCACAGAGTGTGTGTGTACGGAGCCACACAGCAGCAGCATATGCTGCATGATATGAAAAAAAAACAGTGTGACGCAGCAGAACATTTTTCCACTGTCTTTCTGTTCATCTGACATCAATATGGAACCAGCCACCTCTGCTCTGTTTCACTGAGGCAAAGCTTCTTCCTTCTTGTATTTCTGGAGACTGTGTTGACAATGGTCACATGGTTTTTAAAAAGATTTCTGAGCCCATGTGGCTGTATTCTTCAGCATGCCAGCTTCTCATGCAATGCCGCCTAAGGACTCAGAGATCATTCACATTCAACAGTTTCCAACCTTGGCCTTAAGGCTGATTTCCCCAAACACTGTGAATCTTTTCACATTATTATGTCCTGTAAATGACGGAAGACCCAAATTGCAGTGAGAAATATTCATTTTGAACTGACAGCCTTTGGTGGATGTTCCTTTTATGTCTAATTAAGAGACCCTCACGGTTTCTAATTTACCACATTTTGGCACAATCCAGATCTAAATTCATGTTTTACTAACTTATTTTGTTCCAGCTTCTTTTTGAGTGTGCTGCAGGCATCAAACTAGAAATGCAAACATTTACAAAGTGCAATGAAGCTGACCATCACATGAATAAAGGTTTAAGTGAATTAACTAATCACTTTTTAATGTTTTGTTTTTTTAGGTTTACATTTTATTTAATGCCTGCATGTACCTCATTGCCTTTCTCTTATATATCTCATTTAAATTTTCCAAGGTTTCTATTCCATGATGGAAACAAGGCACTGTATCTTATCTGTTAACTGTTGGGTCATATCCACATTCATTAAAGGAAATTAAGCTTAATCAGCTCCTCATTATAAAATCACTCTAGATGAAGACTCTCAGTAACGTAAGAAATATGCTAAACTGAAACAGTAAGTGTAACAGTGGGTCTCAAATTGGGTCTTATGTGCCCTTATGGGTGATAATTTACCAAAACAATGGTATGATAAAAGGAAGAAAATCATACTAATGCACTTACGTATTTATTCAACAATTTAACTATGGTATTCCTTCACTATATGAACTAATGAAAACACTGTAAATTAGTGAAATAAGTACAAGAAACAACTGATACAAATGTGATTTGTTTCCATTTTTATAATTTCTTGAAGTAAACACACGACATGAAAGGTTAATCACAGGTGGCCAGCTGTTCCCTAAAGAAATAAAAGACCCCGGGAAATTTGGGTAATGAAAAAGAGAACGGGTCTCAATACCAGTAGAGCAGGACATACAATCTGAAAAAATAATCACTTTTTTCTCCACACTTCTGTTGTGGGTTCCTCCATCTTTTCTATCGCTCTTGCCTCTAAAATAAAGTGGCATATCCAGTGCTCCTCCTTACTGTGCACATATGTTTTTTAGGGGTCCCAGCGAGTGGAGGCGAAGGCAGTGTTTCCATGCATACAGTGGAGCGTGGAACCCTATTTCTTTCTACAGTTTTTTTTGTTTTTTTTTAGAAAAAACTCCAGCCTAACCTGTCAGACTTTTAAAACATGTCTGTACCTCCACAGCTGCTATGTGCACTGATAGGTGGCACTATTACTATGGTCAACATGTTTTTAACTGTATCTCCCAAAACTAAACATTGCAGTCATGTGTTATATCCCTATCATTCATGATGAATCCTCTGAAGACATAGGACCAGCAAATGGCCACTTGCACAAGATTTGCTTGGACACTTGTCATAACTGTTTGCAGTTGTGATTAATCAAGGTTTCTCTTTACTGCATTAATTTTTAACTCTTTTAGTCGATTAGGGTATAAAGTTACAGTAAATAGTTCTAGTTTGTTCAAGCACATTTGTATTTAGCATTTAAAAATGAACACTAGCAGACACTTAAAAGGCACTGTATCTATGTGGCACAGACGAAGTGTTCAAAATTGTGTGTGCTGTTTAGAAGATAGATAAACCAACTTTATTTTATCATTGATACATTTTTACATGTTACAACAAAATGTGTCTTCTGCATTTGACCCCTCGCCCCTCGGGGGGAGCAGTGAGCAGCCACAGGCGGCGCTCGGGGTGTCTCGCTCAGGGACACACCTGTATGGGGAATTGATCCCGCTATTCCTGCGTCCCAGCCCTCTGCCGTAACCACTGAGCTACCAGGCCGCCTTTAAACTGCTACAGAGGAATTTCTAATCTACACATTTGGTCAATTTTTAAATAAAGCAAACACATACACTCATAGCAATTAGTTTAGTTCATCCCAAAAAAAACATGGGCTCTTGAACACGCGCACGCACGCACGCGCACACGCACACACACACACACAGAGCTTTTTAGGAGAAAGGTCTATTTTTCAAAACAACAAGCTGCTTCAATGGGTAGCAAGCAGGTGAAAAACTAATTATCACCTAGATACTAAAACCTAACCAGCAGGGCAATTTATCCACTTCTGCAGGTACAAGTTCACTCAAGATCTTCCATAATTGCAATGATGTCAGATAGTAGTGTTACTTATAAAAGTAGTGCTTCTTTGTTATGTTGTTTTTCAGAACACAACAAAAGCCAGGATGAAAGACTAGAAACTAGTCTCACAGTAACATACGTGTGACTTCCAGATAGATGAAGATGATTAAAGATGGCAGACAAGGACACATTTAGGCATATTCATTGAAACAACAAAACAATTATTTCAGAACCTTTACACGTGATGTATTTCCAGTCTGTGTGATGATCATGTATGTTGACCGTGGAAAGAAGGGCTACTAAGTGCAACTTTGAATAATAGCGCTTTCTATGCGGTTAGCCTTCTAAACACTGTGACTGTGATTAATATGTCCACAAAGTCTGTGTCCAATTCACCATGAGCAGAGCAGGTCAAGGCTTTGTCTCAGCGTGACAGGACAGATTATGCTCGTTTCTGGATGATTTGTTGGGTAAAGATAATGTTTAAATTAAAGTGTTAAAGATGAGAAGAAAAACATTTATTATTAGATGCCCACATTAAGCATTTCTAATAAATCCTGTTTTTACATTTTTAGTATTCCAGTTAATACCAAGGATGAGAAAGAAAGACTGAAATTCCTTTGGTTCACGACCTGTTGACAACCAGAGCAGATGCTGACAGACACTGCCCAAAGACAAGTGTGTGAAGGGGAACACACAACAACAAGATAAGAGAGCGAATTATTACAAAATGCATATTATATGTAAAAAATAAGTCAAATGAATGAATGATATTGGGAGGGAAACCAGTGTAAGGACTTACTACACTGGTAGCATAGCATGTAGGCTTGTATTTACGCCTGTCTACTTAGCGGATGTTCACTTTCGTTTCGAAAGCAGTTTGATAAGAAAGAAAGAATACTTAGGGGGTGTTTAAAACCATTGAATAAGGAAAAACTAGTTTAACTAGTTTAGTTTTAACATATCTTTTATGTCAATAATCTATATCACTGGTAAGTAAACGTTTTATTCGCCGAGTGTAACACCATTTACTGTAACCAATGGGAAATGCAGCTTCTACCAGTAATACTAAAACTAAACCTTATTTTTTCTATCCATCCATCCATTGGGCAGACTGATTTCTATCAGGCATGTTAAACATAACGACAACCGTCTTGGTCATAACATGTCTGCCGTTGTGGTTAGATGACATTGTGAGTTACCATGGCAACGCAAATCACCAACAACCACAAAGGATGAGCTCACAGGACAGATTCCTACCACACATTATATATATATATATAAAGACAACTTTGCACAGTAAATCCTGCTTTCTGGTCGGGGAGTTCGGTCTAAGGTTCACCGGCGCTAGGTGGCAGGCACCTTCAAAGTTTCCCCAGGAACTTTCTAGTTTATTTTAATCTTCTGTACCTTAAGAAGTTTGTATTTCTCTTTGAAACACTTTTTGCTTCTGTTTTTAAAAGTAATTAATGAATGGCTCACAAAGCCTGAATGAATCCTGCATGAGTTTTGCAGCGTTAATTTTTTTCCATTGTTTAAATGTACTTTTTATGTGTTTAAGTGTATTTATTTTCAACTTGTGTTTACAACCATGGTTTGACATCTGTTGTACTCCGTAATAAGTGGATTTTTAAAAGCATTAAGGCACAGGGCCTCATTTCCTGCTGACCCCTGCAGCATGTGTGTGTGTGTGTGTGTGTGTGCAGGTGAAGGAATATGTAAACCGTTTAAAAGTGACATTACGAGCAAACTGAACTAAACTGCGCTGTCATTAACCTTTAATTTCTTCTATTAAACAAGCTCTAGTCATTATTTTCATTTCAGTTAGTCCTTACAGTATGGCACTCCTCTTTTTATACACATATCAGAGATAAACGGGTTCAAAGAACCCTTGCCATGGAAATGACAGTTGTCAAGGCTCCCAAGACAAGGCATAGCATTGTTTCATTTTTGCCTTTGAAATATGAAAAGAAAATAATCTAAGAATCTGCAAGAACACAATAATGTTGCTATGTAATGTCAGTGATAGTACGGACATTGCACTAAAAGATTGTTTGTTATAAAACAGTTTCTCCTGGAAGTTTATTTCAACAAATAATGAAAACAAATAAAGTGAGCATTTTGCAATGGTTACTGCATGTCTGTATGGGTGTATGTGTTGAGGGAGAAATGCCCGTCTTCTTAAAATAATTTGATTACCTTGCTGAGAAAGATTTTTTTATGAAGCTCCAAACAAATATTAATGAAACAGAAGAAATAAAAATAGGAAATGGAAACAATAGGAATGTTAGATAGTCAACCACGAAGAGACACAGGGGCATATGAAGCACAGCAGATTTCCTCTAGAAAAGTTTACAATAAAAAGCCACCTTCCCGAAGAATAGCTTTCTATATGATAAACACAAATAATTTCTCTTCGTTATTCATGCTGTGTAGAAAGTCTTGATGACTGAAAACATTTAATGTGCTTTACTTTTACTGCAGCAGTAATTTTGTCACAGTAGGTGGCATTTTCAATAAAGAGGCGGAATCAAACTCTTCATTTTGCAAAATTACGGATGTACTTTGCATGGTGTGTCTGCATCTGGGAAATGATAGAGTTCAGCTTCAAACAATGTCAGTTTGATTCTTAGACATCCACGCAATCTCTTAGAACCAACCTTTCATAATTCACATTATGTATGCAATTATAGAAATAAAAGATTATTAAAACATTGGTCTTTGCTATTCGGGTAGATTTTGTGTACATCCACCCTGTACCTTTGATTAAATCATTGATAGTGTGAAATGTATCAATGATAAAATAAAGTGTGTGTGGGGGGGCGCAACCTGTCCCCCCAATGGCACCAAGCCCTTCAAGACCGTCAACTAAGCAACTCATAGCAAGTGAGGTAAAGAAGTCCACTTTCCATTACTCAACTTTCAAAAAACTTAATCCAGGTGACTGAGATTCTTCACATATTAAATTATATTTAATTTGATTTTCTGTACAGTGCCAGATCACATTCTAAATCATTTTATGTTCCCTTTTCTATATACCAGGTCTGTATGTTGTTCTTTTGTTAAACTAAACAGCCTCATCTAATTTCGTCTAGGATATGTTTCATCTCTCTGAATTGCTAGCATCGGAGTTCTGCCGCGTCAGGAAAAATCACTTTTGGGGAACAAACGATCTTCTAACATATTTCTAGTTGCATTTCTGCAGGTGTTGTTCATTTTATAGATTATTCATGATTATCAATCGTCCCTAACACGGATTTGGGAACAGTGTGGCAATTATAGTAAAGTGGTGAAAATCTGGTGTCCGAGATCCAGAAAGTGAATGCAGCTTTGCTGCTGGGGAAACAGAACCGCGGTTAATCCAGCACATGGTTCGTCCTGCTACAAAGCTAAGTTGTGTTTGTATCGGGCTACGTCTTTAGTGATAAGGCAGCCTGCTGCGTTTGCTAGCTAGTTCTCACCACAGGTCTTGTGGCTGAGCTGTTAGCGACAGACTGGAAGTGTAATACACAGAGATAAAGTTTTAAACTTGCTTTCACATTTGGATGCAAGTTAGAAACTATCAAACGGGGTCTAGTTGTCATTCTAGTGCCATCACCCAGCTTTGTAAGGGATAAGTAAACTTGTTTGGGCCAGCATTTCGAATCATATAATAGTGTCTGCAAATACAGAGTTATATACAATAAATATTACCTAAAAATCAAGATACATCACTAAAATCACAATTTTTAAACTGATCTGCTGATATCTACTGGTAGAATCTCTGCCTTGTCTTCCATGTCTGTGTGCCATTCGACAAAGTTATTGCTAGGAAATATCAGTGGCTGACCCTTTCAAAGGGGCTTCACTCGTAAAATAGCCTTCAGATGGAGAGATGTCTGATAGACACATAATCTGTCTGGAGAACTTCAGAAAACTGTTACACTTGAAGAAATATTACAGAACTTTTGTGGGTGTATGTGTGCATAAGAACACATTTTCTTGTCCTGTAGACATGCAGGTAGACAGGGAAAAGGAAGCTGGAATTCTCTGTTATAGTTTTATATATGCACAGTGTTCTGTATATTACTGTAAATTATAGCTACTTGCAAATTAAATACAGTTATCATTTAACAACTAACTAAAGTCTACTGTTAACTTGCTTAAACAGTGAATAACGACTATTGGGTTTTATCAGTAACTGTGGCTTAATTTCCCACAAACAACGATTCTGGTTTTCTCTCTGGCTCTCTTTACAAATGGGAATTTAACAATTCAGTGTCCATATTTATTTTTTTATTTCTGTCTATCCATGAATCTACCCATTGCATTAGCTAACTGTACTTTTCTATGAGATTCTCCAATATCTATCTTTTGCTTTTGGCAGAACAGTTCAACGTCTCTGTGCCCGCAATATGTGACACATTTCTTTGTTAAACTGACATTGTGATAACTGTCGCTGCATGTTTCTGTTGTGGGGAATCTGGTACAGTTGGCATTCCTTTGGCAGTCTCCATGAAATAACAGGCACCACAGATATGACATTTCAGACCACCTGCATTGTGCAGCAGGTTTTGAAGAGTTCCAGAGGGACAGAGCTAATCAGCTCCTCAAGACAAAGGTGTTTTTAAGTGTAAGACTTGTTTTAGATTAGGTTTAGATTGACATGTGTCCTATATGGCAAGAATTCAAGAAAACATCTTTATCTGTGCCAATCACTGCTTTGGTGGTGCTGAATTGTAGCTAGATAACAGAGGTCCCCAACCTTACAGAGGTAAATTAAAAAAAAGTATTTCAATACTCAATTAAAATAAAATAAATTGTCTGCAAAGTTTAATTACATATTGCACTCTGGGAAAGCAGCCTGGTCTCAAAAAAATGTAACACCACAATGTATAGTGTAATTAAATGTATAGGTGACTATATACATATATACATATATATATACATATATACATATATACATATATACATATATATATACATATATACATATATACATATATACATACATATATATATACATATATACATACATATATGTATACATATATACATACATATATATATATATATATATGTGTGTATATATACATACATACCTCTGTTTATCTGATATAAGATTGTGAAGTTATACAAATTTGCGTGTGTAGAAAAATGAGTATTAAGAGGTATAAGGTAATGTGCGGCCTTGCTTTTTATTGTGCGCATGTGCATAGATCAACATCAGTTTTTCTGCAGGTCTGCCCTAGGAAGAATCATGTATGTGTGTGCCTGTTATGTGGTGTGTCTTCAGCCTTAATTTGATGTCTAAATAAGTGGTTCCTGCCCCCAGGGTTTGCTGGCAATATATCACCGCGGCAACAATGGAACTGCTGTTGTCATCGTCCCTTGAGACCAGCCGCTTGCCCGATCATGCATGGCCTTGTGGGAAATTCGAACCCGGCAAACAACGCACCATCGCTAAAACGAAGCGTGCACTCACACAAACACACAGGATCCACACTTCTTCCATGTTCCCCTTCCCACTATCTTTACATCTTCCTCACCTCTTTCTCCTCAACACATTCCTCTTCCCAAGATGAGATGTTTGACAGTTGCTTTAAGTAAATTGGTTCATTCTGAAGCGTTCAAGGCAGCACAAGGGGAATACTGAGAAGACCTTGGAGGAAACCAGTTATGGAGAAGAAACAGGCAGTCAGAGAGAAGGACAAAATCTTAATAGCAGATCTGAGACAAAAAGCTCTCTCAGCAAATAGTTTTCAATTTGGAATTCCCTTTTCATTTTTCCTTATCAAAAACAAACAAATCTGATAGATCATTTACAATAATTTAACTTTATGTTGTGGACAGCAGTTCTAATTATTTAAACTTCATTGGTATGTAACTCTAAATACTTTTACTACATACACATGTAGTGTAGTGTGTACACATGTATGTGCATGTATACATCTGTATACATACAAACATCCACACACACACTCATAATTAAATACCATAAAAAATGACCACAAGCCTTGATTTGAATGAATGAAACAAGTTTAGCAGATTCAGGCAACTTATTTCCTAAATGAGAGGCATAAAAACTAAAGGCGAGTGGGTTTTTCCCAGTTGACCTGAAGTGTCTTTAGTGTCTAAAGTGGCATCATTTTTTAAAAGCAGATCTGAAATGTATTTGGGACCATCAGTAAAACTTTAAAATCTGTCTTTTGGCAGATTTAAGAATTGGTGTGATGTGATTTAATTCCTTGTTGTTAGCCATGACTGCTACTTACCTGTGAATAAACCATTACATTTATCCATCCTGCTAAGCTCAGGGACGCTTTGTCTGAGGGAAAAGGGGGATTCATTAACTCAACTCTTGATAACCTCATCTGGATGTATGACAATGTTCATGGACAGCAGTTGTTCTTATTTGACTGTAGTTCTTTGATTTCTGCGTAATGCTTGAGATGAAGAGTGTTTGACTCACAAGAAGTCTAGAGCTCTATGGCAGACTAACAACATGAATCAGGAGTAGATGCTGTTGACTCTCTATTTTTAAGGGATTTGTTGACTGTAACATGATTATAAAAAAAACACAAAGGCTCCGTTATCTTTTAATTAGTTATTTGATAATTATGTAATGAGAAAAGGTGTTAGATTCTCCACTGTGATTCATTGAGAAGCAGTTTAGTGTCATCTTGTTACGTGTTCATTTCAGTGACGTCTCAGTGTTTGCATTATGGACATAACAAGCTAATTTACGAGGATTTGTTTAATAATCACAATGATGTAGCGCTCATTATGTTATAACGTGCGGTAGTGAGCACTAATGTAATCTGTAGCCTTTATTCTGGCAGCTTGCATTAATGAATGTGTTTGGTATTATGTATTTACATAGCATTTGCAATAAATGTCTTTTGGGCTAATTGTAAAATAACTTTACACGATGGAGACTAAACAAAGACAATACCCCCACAAGGCATCACGGTCTTATTTATTGTGGGATGGGAGCTTCGGCAGCATTGTTCAGTGTCGTTCAACACCCAGTTTGTTTAACTTGTCATCCAAACTTGTAGCAGTCTTTGTTTAGCAGAGGTTACACTTTTCTTTCTGTCTTTCTTCTACTCAGTTGTTAAACTGTCAAACATTGAGCTAGATTTTCCTTTAAAGATATATCTTGCTTTGGCCATATAGTCAATTAGCACAACAGGAAAATCAATGAAGCCCATTGCTGAACAGGCTATTAATAGAAAGCTGATAAACAATAGGACACTATATATCGAGCTGAAAGGTGATGTTTTTGATTAGTACAACATTATGAAGACATAATGAGGATATGTGACTGCTAACTAATTTTTTTCATCAGCTCCTTTGAGATGGTGTTTTGTGCATTTTTGGTGTACAGTATTTGCCCCCTTCAAATTTAACATGTGCATTAATACACTTTACTGTGCTTGGCAGACGCTTTTATCCAAAGCTACTTACAAGGAGCTAGCGCTGGGTGTCTGGCTCAGGGACACACCTGGTAGGGGATGGATTAGGAGTCAGACAGGATTCGAACCTGCGACCTTCTGCACTCCAGTCTTAACCCATTGAGCTACCAGGCCACCAGAATTTAATATAATACATTTTAATATAACACAAAGAAACATTTCAGTTTAAAAATTGGCTTTGTAACCTTTTCCAGACTGATACGTATTGATGACTTTGTTTCTCATTTTTAAAAAATTTTCTTCCGATTGTGCTGTGTTGCTTTTAGCACGTTGCACTTCGTCAAACAGCTTTTGTCTAGTGATTTCATACAACGGGTTTGGCAGTAAACAGGCCTGGGTGTGGTAAGTGAAAGTGAACTCAATTTGTGAGTTAGCATGGAGGAGGAATTACTTTTTTCATGAAGGCCTGACAGGTTTGGACAGCTTTTCTCTCTTAACATAGGAAATCATCATTCATGCATATTTTTCCTTTAATCCTTCAGTGCTTCAAGAAAAAAACTATTTAGGCCAATAATTTGTATAAGGAAAGAACAGCACTATTTCAATAAACCATTCCAGCCATGCACAGGATCCTGCCCAGTCTTACTTTATTTTTCTAATTGTATTTATTGCCAGGAATTAATTAATTAATTTGTGTACAATTACAATGCATGTGAATCAAATATTATGTGCAACTTAATAATTAAACTATATATTTAATAATTGTCGAGGCTAACACACTGCTCTACTTGCTTTTCCTCTCTGTGCAGCTGTAGTATTGTGCTGCAGCGACTGAGTGAGTGATTGAGAGAGGGAAAGGCAGGTATGGAGCAACAAAGCAAGCCAAAAGAAGAAACGACACAGAGATGGTGGTGATAGCGGTGTAAATATGTCAGTGTGGCCAAGCCAGAAAGCAGAGGAGTTGACCTTGGTCATAGTTTAGGACCTGTCTTTTATTGAACTAGCTAGCAGCTCTGAGAGCCATTTGTCTGCACACAGTCCCGTCTGTCTCACTCGCCGTTTCCTTCCGTCTCCTTGGTCCTCCTTTTATCTTTCTATTTCCCTTTTCTCTTTGCCACTCACTTCAGAATCCAATCCAAAATTCTTTTTTTCACTTTGAAAGCCTTGCATGGTCAAGCTCATTTTTACATTACAGAATTACAACAGCCAGGGGCTTGTTAGTTGTACCTCTCTCCAGGCTTTAAATCAAAGGTGCTGGACTTTATGCTTTTGAACTTGTGATTCCAGTCTTTGGAAATTGTTTCGATTTGGTATTTTTGGAATCATTTAGATTGCAAACATGTTCACTTTTTAGACATGTTTATAGTTAGTAGTACAGTATTTATCTACAGTTTATTTCTGCCATTATATCCATGCATACGTATGCAGTTACTGACATGTTTATAGTGATGTTATATATATAGTTATTGATTATGTTCTTGGTAAAAATGTGTTACATATGGTTTTCTTTTATATCTTTTTATTTTACTGTACACTTGCTTTTTCACATTTCAAGGCAAATACATAAACTCTTAACGTGTTATTTAGGTATTCACAGGGTTAACTGGGCGAATTAGTTATTGTGATAACGATGTGATTAGTGTCAACATTTTAGCAACATTTTAGCCTAGGTTTTGTCTAATCATGACTAAATCTGGTAAAGTTACTGTTCATGTACATTAGACTAAATACCCGTCCAACGACTACTGCATCTGCAGAAGCTCTTTTGTGGTGTCATGTACCTTTACTGTTGATATGTTATGTCACCTGCAACAGCAGAACAGTGCCCACACATACTAAGAATTTAATCTCTTCGACTCAGATAGCTAAAATAGTGGATTAGCTGATATCTCAGCTTCCATATTAGTATCACTAGCTGTGCAGTCTATTTAAAATGTTCTGGTCTTCCTGGTTTCCCTCTGGGGGGTTGCATTGATCTCTCCCCGCTCTAGCTTTTTGCTGTCTTTAAATTACCCTTCACTGGGAATGATATGAAACAGAGCATTCAAGCCAAAGTAAAATCTATATTTACATGTATTTTCATTATAATACTGCTATTCAATTACCGAGTGACTGGATTTTTAATCAGTTATGCCCTCTAGAGGACTAGGCTGAGATGCTGCAGTATTTTTAAAAAGTAAAACATATTTTTTAGGAGGCAGCTGAGATAGAGCAGCATGATTATGGCCATAGGGCAGCCTACACAAGTCCTCGGTTGTCTGACTAAAATCCATAAGGACATTGAAAAGCTCTCTTCCCACCTTGATAATCACTCTGGGAGTTCAGCTGCTAATTAAGTCAGTGCTCAAAGGCACAATGATAGCTGTCCTGCTGAGGCTGCTTACTGCCCTGGAAGTCTGAAAGCTTGGCCGCCAAGCAGCTCCATTTAGGCCCTGGTCCACTCATTGTGGATTTCTGCCTAGTGGTTTTGGTTTCCTCCCAAAGAGCTAAGTCCCACAAACCTGTTTCCTCAAAACATCCAGCTTAGGGAAAATCAGTTGTGGACGTGTTTGTCTGCATATGTCTGTAACTGTGTTGGACCTTGGAGACAAACTAAAGACCTGAGGCCATGAAGGTTAGAAAAAAACACTGACGACTGAAAAGGGCTAACATTTCATGGTAATGTTAGAAAAGACAGTTAGTAGACAGAAGTTAAAAAATACATCCACTTATACTGTGTTTGTATTTTTGCCTCCTCTGCAGTCTTAGTAAACTTTGTGTTTCTGGTTGGAAAAAGGTGCCTCACCTAACCAGCTCCCATCATTATTTTCAGTCATGTATTTTGTGCCTTTAAGTGTAAATTTCAAAGTTTAGCATTAGTTAAAATCCACTGTAGTTGAGTTGATTTCCACAAACACTAAACTCTCAGCCCACTTTTTTATTCAAAAGAGATTTTATTAATAACACTGTGATTATGTCTCCAATTGTATCTTAAGTAGTAAACAAAAATTAGTTTTTATTCTTGTATCATCAGTTGTGCCTGTTTTCTCCAGTGAGGATGTCAACGATTTTCTTTTGATGTTTGTGGATAAAGTCAACTATCTGAGCCAACATCTTTTTTTACTGTCCTCCCCTGCTCCTTGTACTTCATAGCTATCTGTTTCTCCCACTCTCTCCAGGATCTTAATAAAATTGTCAACAGTCTGAAACCCTTCCTCTTATCCCCTTGACATTTTAGTATTTTATTTGTGTGTAATTGTGTCAATCAGTCCTTGTGTACTTAACTAAGCATATTATATTCAAGCACAACATCAGTCTGGATGCTTTTCTGCACGCTGGGCTTGATTAGACTGGGTTCCATAAATTAAAAAGAACTAGCTTTTTTTAGTCTCTATTGTGTGTATTGCTGCATAAGATGCAAGGGGTGTGCAGCTTTCCACACTTTTCATCTCTGCGTTCATGCTTTTATTTCCAACTGCAGGACTATTATAACTCTGTTTATCTCATATTGATAAGTGAAAACAGAGTTTGACAGTCACAATATTTAGGTTGTGTGTGTGTGTGTGTGTGTGTGTGTTTGTGTGGGGGATAACAACACTAACACAGTGACTTCTTCATGTTACACACTCAGTGTAGACCTTTACAAATGTAGAGCTCATGAGCCCCATCTAGCATCTGTCATTTCTCAGTTCTGTCTCGGCTGTACACTGCACACTGTCTGTACAAATCACATTATACCATAAAACTTCAGTATCTCTCGTAACGCAAATGTGCAATATCACATTATAATGTAAAACTACAGTATCACGTTATAACGAGTGTCACGCGATAACATGAAATGTATCTGGTAATAATATGAAACTATCTCGTAAAAATTAGAAATGTATTACTTTATAACAGGAAAGTATTGTGTTATAACTGTTTTTACCTATTCTCTACTGAATTTAGTTTTATTTAAACCAGAGGTTTCAAACACTAAATACTTCTTTATCTGTTTTAACAGGTTACCCTGGTTACTATGGATACATGGGTTATTTAAAAATGAAGACTGCTGGTTTATATCGCAGTGGGCTCAAAGTGGTGCTCCACTTTATACTGGCTTCTTTTTTCGATATTAAAAACTGTATTGATGAGTACATTTTTAAGATCTCATCCTTCATTCAAAAATAAAGAGCCAGCCTTGTTTGACAAGGCTTTCGCTGTGACCCTTTAGCTATGATGAAATGGACTTAAACTGAATCTTTTGTTAAAAGTATTTCTATACGGAACATTTTGGAGCCAACCTCTGTCATACTTAACTTAACTTAAACTACATCCTTCAACTATACAGTAGTTGCTACTTGCCTAGACATGGCTTCACAAAACTTCACGTGTTGAATATGATAATCTATGGGACTGTCTGCACCACTTTGCACTGTCTATTGATTGTGTTACCTTTCATTGCGGCAGTGAAGTTTGTGCAATGTTGTAAATGTCAGAGCTGTTTTTCATTTTACGTCTTCTACTCCAGCAGCTGGACTGCGTGGCTATAAAATGAACACGAACTATGCTACAAGAAGGATTGAATCTCTTTCGTGATCTGTCATCCGTTGTACACTTATTCGCGTGTGTGTGTGCGTGTGTTTATATCGGGCCCATGTTTAAGTGTGTTCATACACAAGTGTTCATATAAATGTTTGTGTGCCTCGATGCATTTACCATGTGTGCAACTTTAGGTCAGCTCATACTAGTCCAAATAAAAATATGCCAAAACGCTGAGTGATTGTAGATGCAGCTGAGGGCACTAGTTCATATACTGTACAATAAAAACCAATCCCACAGCTGCATCAAACAGTGGAGGGTAGTCAAAACCAAGACATTTTGTGGCCAATACTACCACCAACGTTAATGACTCAAAAGGTCCACTAAAAAAAAAACTCTGAAGGCTTGAGTTAAGCTGCGATATGTTTAGTCTGCTGGGGGACTTTCCTGGCACTCTGAGCTCCTTCTCCTTCTTCTATCTCCTTCTCTCGCCCTATCTCTCTCTCTCTCTCATCATTACATGTTGTTAACATTGTGTCTCCTCTCTCCCCTAGTTGTGCTTCGTCCTTCTGTCACTCTTTCTCTCTGTACCTTTCTGCAGGTGTCCTTAAACCTTGGAGTTGTGTGATTTCACCTTGTGGTTGCTTTGTCTGCTGCTCCTTGTTGTTGTTGTTGTTGTGATCTGTGTTGCCTGCTGTTCTTTTCTCTTTCCTCTGTCCACTAACCCCAACCGGTCGAGGCAGATGGCCGCCCACCCTGAGCCTGGTTCTGCTTGAGGTTTCTTCCTCTTAAAGGGAGTTTTTCCTCTCCACTGTTGCCTACTGCTTGCTCTAATGGAACTGTTGGGTTTTCTCCATTATTTTGTTAATATATACACTTATATTTTTGCAAGGTCCTAAACCTTGCTATGTAAAGTGGCCTGAAATTACTTTCGTTGTGATTTGGCGCTATACAAATAAAGATGAATTGAATTGAATTGAGTTTCTGGTTTGGGTCAAACAAAATAAAAAGCAAAATAAAAAAGAAAAGGAAAAAAACGGATTGTAGGGATAATAGAATAACTGTGTATAGCTATATTAAATATATTATATAATTATAATAACTATTATAACTACATCAAATACTAAATAACTAATATAATTAGACAGGATCTAATAATCCCGAGAAGCACACAGTGATCTTAATGTACTGTATGTATGTTAAACATAAAAATTACCTTGTTGTAACTCAACTCAGCTTAACGATACAGAGTAAAGTTTCAGTGCCTGGTTAATATGTGTAAGCATTTAGAAGGTGAGCAAAGAAGTGTTGGAGAGCCTTTTCTCAGTCTGAGGTGTGACAGTGCTTGTTTTAAGGTCCAATTTAGTGCTGGATAACGAGAGAGAAGGTGAGAGTGCATGTATGCCTGCATAGATGCGTTAGTGTGTGTGTGTGTGTGTGTGTGTGTGCAAAAGAGAGTAACAGGACTCCACAGTTAGAGGAAGCGGATCATCAGTACAGCTGGTGAACCTCTCGGTTGCCAGCGGAAACTCCAATCAAACCTGCTGAAGCCATCCTACTTCCTGATGTGAGCACAGATTAAACCCCCAGGAGTGACCTCAGCTGTCATTGAGACACACACACACACACACGCACACACGCACACACACACACGCACGCCTAGCTGTGTGTGTACGGTGACCTCTACACACGTAAAACCTATAACACAATCACTGTGATGCTAATTTAAGTGCCGATAAACACGTCAGGCAGGGATACGTTCAACGCATAACACAACAACACAGTTAAGCTATCTAAATAAATGCAGGCACTCAAAAATCTAATTGTATGGCATAGTGGCACAGTACTAATTAAACCATAGACACATGTGAATAAGCTCCCACAGGTTTGGACACAAGGAGCTCACACACACACACACACACACACAGTTAGGTGTTAATTAAACATAGTGACAGGTGATGTCACTTCCCTGTGCTAAGTGACAGAATACCCATCCCAGTGCCCACTGTGTCAACCAGCTGCTAACGTTCTCTCTCCGTCTCTCTCAGACACAGACACACTTGTCTTTCTAGAATTTTGAGGACATCGATTTAACCTATTCCCTAACCCCTCAGGATGTAGAGGAGATTGTTCGAAAACCACAGGGTCTGTGGTTGGATCTCGTCTCCTTCAATTCACACGTCACAGTGTCCCGTGTCTGCCAGAGGACTAAATGTAAATATGTCTCAAATGTGACCCAAAGCATATTTTTCTGCTTCAAGTGTCAAACTACACTCCAGAGGAAGGACTTTTTTATTTTAGAGAAAATAGAAATATATCAAGTGAAGAGCTACAACACAATGATTATACTGATAGAAGCTGGAGTTACAATATGTAACCAACACTGTGTGCATCCTTTAGGTGGGATTTCCTAAACTTAAAACACAACGGTCTCTATTTCTAAACCAAGCGCTTCCATGCGCCATGACACATGCCCGGTGTAGACATAAATGGCCCTACGTGCTCCTCACGCTCCACTACTGGTGTATAACCCACAAACAGAAGTTGAAGTTGCAGAGACTGGCACAAAAGTCGTCACATGATGGTATTAAACTAAAGTTTAATCCTCCCGATGACAGACATGTACACAGACGGTCACAGCCTGGGAATGTTGGCTGCACGTCATGATTGGGTAATTTTACCTGCCGTGCAAACCTCTGCTTACATACTCTAGGAAGTTTAATGAGTTTGTACTGAATGTGTGTGCGCGCGCGTGTGTGTGTGTGCTTGTGTATTCTTACATGTGTGTGTATGCATGGATTTGCGCCTCCCCATGCTAATAAAGCCTACAGATATAGTTGTCAGCTTGCTGTGTTGATTCAGGCCCAAGGCCAAATGCACCAATATCCTCCCTGACTTGCTGTCTCTATCCATCTACATCTTTCCATCTGTCTCCTTCTTCTCTCGTCGTCGCTATCTGTCTGCATCTGTCTCTCCATCTCTTCTGTCTAGCTATACGTGCATCTGGTATCTGTTCTGTCATCCGATGTGAAATTAATAAGACAGTTTATAGACAATGTTTTGTTTATACAAAGAGGATTGGGTGGGCAAAGAGAAGGTAAAATCCACCTGCAGCTACTCTTGCACTGTTAATTATTTTCAACAGCGCTCAGAGATCAGGTGCAATGTTTTTGCATTGGCTGGTTTGGTTTGCAAATGAAACAGTAAAAATGAGTAAATGAGATAACACACGCTGTTTAAAAATCTGCTTTCACTTTCATTTACTGACATCAGACATATTGCTAACACTGATTTACATTAGTTTGAACATTAGGATTAGCTTTTCATTATAAATATGGCAGCTGTTAACTTATTTAGCCTTACAGCTAGCAATACTTGCCAGTCATTGCTAGCTGTATTTATTAGTTATCAGTTGTCTAAGTTATTGTTGTAGTAATGAGCTGCACCAAAAAAAAGTGACTATAATCTGAGGTTGAGTTGCTCATACAAGCATTTAAATGTTTGTGCCTCATTCATTCACTTCTTTTTATTTTGGTTTCTGTTGGTCTGTAACTTTACCAACACAAATAAGAGGAAACGATAACCCCTAAAATATGGTTGAAACCAAGAAGACAGACACAGAGGGGGCCGTTAGGCTAATCAGCTGTGTTGGCTGCACATGCCAAGTGCTTACTATCAGGTATCGGCTCTAAAAAGTTCCAACATGTATGTGTAGATATTTTATGGGGTTGCATCTGCTAATGGAGAAATTAAAAAGCACAAAGCAGACCATGACTTATTATCTGACTTCTTTTATGCTTTTATCCAGCTCTTTTTTTTCTTTTTACTATGGTTCTTATACCTTGTAATAAAGAGGTAAACCTACTCTTTGGGCGATGAAGGGGTGGAGGATGCAGTGGCTTGTGGTTTCCTGTTAAAACCCAACTTCTTTGACCACAGCATTTTTATCGACTTTCAGCTCAGCCTTTAATACCTTTGAGTGGCACCAGAGGATCAAGAAACTTCGCCATCCCAGTCTGTCTTCATCTTCTCAGCTTTACTCAGTAGGTTGTGACAGCCTCCATATAGGCTGTACCCTTCTCGCGTGTCTCCCTGCTTCCTTCCACATCCTCCACTTGTGTCTCTATGCATTTGTCCCCGTCTTTTTGATCACACTCATGTATTTCTTTCATCACCTCAACATCCTTCTTTCTTCCGCTGTCATACTTGTGCTGTAGCTCTCTTGACTCTGTCTCCACTTCAGTGTGGTCTAACACCCTCTCTACATGTCTCACTTTGCTGTCTCTCCCTTCGTCTCTCCCTCTCTGTTTTCCAATTTCACTCCCTCCTTCTCCACTCTGTTTAAATCCCCTCTTATCCACTCACAGTAACAACTTGCGGTATCCGGACCTCTTGTTCTGTCACTATGGATATTTGTTCTAGATTAACCTCTCACATTTTCTCTCTCCTCTCCTCTCTCCCTCTCTCATCCCTCCCCCTTTTCACCCTTTCCCCCCCCTTCTTCATTTGTTGCTCTTGTTCTACCATTTCCACTCCCTCCCCTCTGGAGAGCTACAACATCAGTTTAACTGGCATCACAGCGTCTAGTCCAATGAAATATAAATGTCTGTCTCTCTCTTGCTCATTCTCTACCTCCATCTCATTCCCATTTGCACAGAAAAAGAGAAAGAAGGACTCTGATGAGCCACCAACTGCAAACCAATTCCCGGGGATGACATGCATGTTTGTGCCGCGCCGATTGCCGTTTGCTTTTCATCTAAGGGATAGAATGAGCTCTTGACCCCTAGCCTGCACTATCCTCCTGTCTTTCTTCCTATTTCAACATTTGTCCCTCTCTATTTGTTCTTACAGTCTCCAGATGGCCTTTACAATGAAAAAGAGAAGAGTGTTTTCTTTCTTGTTTCCTCCTCTCTGCCTAAATACCATTGTCTACATCCACATTTTCTCCCTTATCTTAATCAATATCTGTTCAGCAAAATTGTTTGCAGAAGCATTGTTGTGGCTATCGGTCACAATGTGCCCCAATATGTAAAGATGCTTTTTTAAAAATGTTTTTATCTAACAAATACTAATTTTTAAAATAACTAAATGCATTAGAAAATAGGTTATATCTTGTAATGTTTTGATATCAGTGCTAACATGCATCAGAATTTTATTTCCTATTCAACTATTTCCTGGTAGCATTTAAAAATGTAATAATGAGCTACCAGGGCGGCCTGGTTGCAGGTTCGAACCCCGTCTGACTCCAGTCCATCCCCTACCAGGTGTGTCCAGGTGTAAGTCGCTTTGGATAAAAGCGTCTGCCAAGCAAAGTAAAGTAAAGTATAATAGTAGGTGTAATTTACCTTGTTAGTTACAAGGTAACTGGGGTTATATTTAAATAATAAGGTAATAGTGTAGTATCAGTTCAATAATGTGTGTGTGTGTATATATATATATATATA
>JAUMTR010000027.1:17404464-17417396 GCA_032270685.1 Microctenopoma stevenorrisi | reverse complement strand
TCTGACTGGACTTAATAAGAGAGATCATATTACTCCTACATTAGCTTCTCTCCATTGGCTTCCTGTTAAATCTAGAACACAGTTTAAAATCCTTCTCCTCACATATAAGGCACTAAATGAACAGGCTCCATCATATCTCAAGGACTTCATAGAACCATACCTCAGCACAGTATTTCATTTTACATTTCTCAGAGTGCTCTACTTGTGGTTCCTAGAGTTTCCAGATGTGGAATGGGAGGCAGAGCATTTAGCTATCAAACAACTCTCCCGTGGGAACAGCTCCCTCTTCAGGTTTGGAAGGCAGACACCCTCTCTACCTTTAAGACTAGGCTGAAGACCTTCCTTTACCATAAAAGTTAGAGGTAATTTGCCAATACTGCCTTAAACTGTGTGCCTTCTCTTGCAGCTGTTGGCCTTAACAACCTGCCTAGTGTTTTGTCAGCTGCTTTTTGTTGTCTTTGATTTGCCTGTTGTTTTCTCTCACCTCTTTCCACTCATCCCAAGATGACCGCCCGCCCCGAGCCTGGTTCTGCTAGTGGTTTCTTTCATTAAAGGGAGTTTTATCTCTACGCTGTCGCCTGAGTGCTTGCTCAAGTGGGATAGTTGGCTTTCTACATTATTCTGTATATATTTGTAGAATGTGTAAGGTCTTGAACCACTGTGCCCCGAGAGTCTCTATTAAGCTGAGATCAGGCGACTCAATTGGCCACTGAAGAAAGATTTGGTGTCATTGCCTTTAAAGTGTTTTGAGTTGCTTGGTGTTTAGAGTCATGATGCATCTGCACTGTGAAGTAGCATCTTGCCATTTGTGTAGCATTTGGCTGAATGTGAGCAGAGAGCCTACTTCTGTCAGCAGTCACATCATCAAGAAACACCAGCAAATCTGTACCATTGGCAAATAAAGGATTCTGTGATTATCCACGTTATTTGTCTTCCAAAAATTTCAATGTTACCAGTGCATGTAATAGAAATGTGGTGTCACTGTGGGTCATGTGTGTGTGAAGGCAAGCACACTAATACTTTATGGGAAGACCTATCTCAGTTTTCGCTCTATTATATCCCAAAGGTCTACTATGGAGTTTAGGTCAGGCCAAAGCTGCCAGCTCAGGTGGACTGGAAAAATGGTTCTGGACACATGTCAAGAAGTAAACAGGATATCTGTGGTGAGCTGCATGACTGATGATGGGTTACACCATGAAAGCACACTTTATAGACAAATGATAACATCAACCGTTATATAAAATAATACAATTTTACATAAAATCAGGCATGTTTTTTTTTCAAAGATGGATTGTACAAAATATTTTATTGTTAATTTATACGTGAGTCAATTGTGTAGTAAAGTTTCCAGTCATAATTAAGTAGACACAAAAATTAAACATTAAATAAATATAAATAGAATAAATACACAAACCTAAAATAAATAAACTAATAAAGGCAAATTTAGGATTGAGTTGTGCGGCATGATATTTGATGAAACCTAAAGCGGTTCCTAGCATGTCGCGGTGTCCTCAGACTAAAACTCTGTACTAGTGCAATATGCAGACAAAATGAATCAGTTATTGTTATTTATTGGATTTTACAGGATGTGTATCTCTCTACCCATTGCTTGGCATAGTAAATGATTCTGAGACCAAATTCCTTCTTACGGTAATCATCATATGCTGCGATTTGTGTAGGGCATTGTGTTGGGACATTACTTGCATTTTGCCCTCTGTTCATTAGTTGAACTTCTTTGAATTCATTAAGAAATAGTGTAATGTTGCTGATGATGTGTTGCTGGTAGTGCTTGTGAGTAAGATTCGTGATGATTGCCGGCAGGACGTTGTCAAGGCAGTCGGTGATATTGCTCATGAAGGCCAGAACTCTGTCTCCAGAGTCGTTTTGTTCAGGCAAAGTTAATCCCCCATAGGACTTCGATATGTTAGTCTTGAATTCTGTTGGTAGACGTCCATTAAACATGTGTGTCACCTAGAGAGGTAACATTGACAAAATCGATTATATAGCCCAGAGACTGTGATCTCTCTTAAAGAGTCCCTCCTGAAACAACAGCCAGGTGCCCATAAGACCACTGAAAGGACACAAATTACATACTGTGACCATTCCTCATATATACATATATATATACATATATATATATATATATATATATATATATATATATATATAATTTTACTAAATATAATAATATGTACATATATATGTATATCAAACACACACACACACACATATACAATCGAGAGGTTGAGGTTGATGGGTGGAGGGAGGGGGAAGGTCAATCGTAATAGTCTGAAGTCTGGTCCTCCCTTCCTTAGGTGTATTGTTATTATCCATAGCTCTTAGTCACTGTGACAAAGTGGGTGAGATCACACCACATTTGTCACCAGTTTATTTGTTTGTTCACATTTATTTAATTTGGTTACAGTTTAACTTTGTCAGATATGTTTGAAACTTTGCTTCACTCACTATCCCGGGTTTGTTTGTGTTAGTAAGGTACCGTAATACATCACATTTCTGAACAAAGACAAACACACACAAATATTATTTAAATTGATTGTTTATTAAATTATTTGTTAAAGCATTTGTTGTAATTTAAATTGTTTGCTAGTATACTTACAGCATGTGTCCAGGAGACAAAAGGAGGAAGTCCTAAACACCTTCCTGTTTTAAAAACTTAGTGACATCATCATAAGGTCAATGGAAGAGTCCAAAGAGAGGGGGAAGATTGAGCCACCTATTCATTTGTTTAAATTGACAGAGATGTAGTAAATCTAGAAGTGTTTTAAAATTCAATTAGATAACTTACCTTATTTTGTTGTAGCCCATCTTTATCAAGAGAATGTAGGATTAATCGTGTTCTGTCGTTTAGGAACCAAAGCTTTCACCCTGGATCAGGAGTGGTTCCACCGAACACAGGTTAACCCAGAGTGACTGCCCTATTTAAGCAGAGGTTTCAGGGTAGCGCAACAGATGGGATGACATGACAGAGGAGATGATGATATGAGATGACGAATTGATGACATAAAATAACTAAATTTGGAAATCTGTGGGAGTTCTTCGAGTCTGCCTCTTATCCATCGCCGCTCAGGCTAACCTACACCACAGTCGCTCTCGACCCCAACAGGTGAGGGCTGACCCATTGCTTGCGTCAGAGTCCTGTAAAAAGAACAGCTCCCAAACCCTGGGTCGGAAGCTTGTTTATTAGGAGTGATTAGGCAGATTTGGCGGGCTTGTCTGATGTCCAAAACCATCTCTTGTCACTAGCTCCGAATTGGAAGACTAGGACTACAAAACCGTTTTCTTCTGACATAGCTCAGCAGCTTGTTACCACTGGCAATTAATCTGGAGCAGACGGGCACAGCATATTAAATAACTATTGCCAGGTGGGGTTGATAATTCCTGCGGCCTCATTGTCAAATAAGAATTTTGAAAACGATATATATTGTAGCTAAGCATTCTATTTTAATATAGTTGACAATATGGTCTTTAAGTTTTTGCAAAGGCCACTTAAAGTCAGAATCTTCAATGTTTGAGAGGCAAACAAAACTGGTGAAATATTTGGTAGGATTCTGTCATATTTCCTACTTGCAGTTTCTGAAACAAATCTGCCCCACAGAGAAAAATGGATTTGGGAAGCCATTGTGAGAACATTACCAGGATAATAACCTGAACAGCCAACAGGTGTTCAAGTAAAATAAAGTTGCGTTTCTGGCAGAAAGACAGAAAAGCCTAAAAAACAACAAACCCAACAAAAAAACAGTGTCTCTCAGACTCAGATATTCAAAGACACAAACCATGAGCATGTACAAACACAAGTAATTTGCCCATATTTTTCTTCCTGAGTTCTTGAGGTTCTTACTATACACACACACACAGTATTAAAATGATGTTCTGGCGCAGTGTTCTCCTCTCAATCTTCGTGATGGCTTCATTTTTCCTCCATTCTGTGATTTATCGGAACAACAGGCTGCTATTAGTTAGCCTAAAAAATAGCTCTGTACTGAAGAATACCAGCCTTGATTGGACCAGACGTGTTTTTCCACCTCACTTCCTGCAGCCTAGAAAACCCGATCACATACAGCAGCACACAGTTGGCAAGTGCACACAGTCTTACAGTTAACAGGGTAAGGCAAAACCCCTCCTAGTCTCCTGTTCTTTCACAAGAAAGGGTACCAAAAAATAATTGTTTAAGTGCTATGGATGCAGTCGGCCAAGACAGGATTCCATGGTATTGTCATACAGTATGTCATAATTACCTCGATGTCACTGTGCTTTAAACTTTCTGCCATTCTAAACACCCTGGTAAAATATAGAAAATCAGAAGTGAGTGTTTGGCCTAACCACAATATACATTAAAAGGTTAATGGACAAGACAAATGATGGGTCAGTGCAAACGGTTGAGTTAGACCTTGTCAGGGAAATGGTAATTTAGCACCAAAATCATAATCGGCTACCCTGGACATAGAATATATAGAATAGCAGAACTCAAATAACAGTATTTCTACAACTATTTTACAGTGTGCTGTTGTCAATATTATTATTATATAATATTATAAAATTATAGATACATTTCTATTTAATTCCAAAGAAAAATCTTTTTTCTTTGACGCTGGATGCAATCTCAGGACATGTCAGGTGGTATATATTCAGAAGGGCACAATGGTCAAGCAAAGAACAAATGTTTACAGTCACAATTTCCATCATTTCAGGCGAAGTGTCGACGGAAAGAAAAACACTTGACACCTTTTAAAAGCTAACAGATGCGTGAAAAGTCATAAATGTATTCAAAACAAAGTGCTTCAGCTGAAAATCTCAATGCAACGGGTGCCAGGTACTAGCACAAGTAATTCCATAAATAAGAACAGAGCTTTTGTGGATATGTAGTAATCAGTGAGCATAACTTTGATGTGTTAGACACACATTGATGAGTTTGAGTGTTCACTCACTACTTAATATTGAACTTAAAGTAAAGCTCGGTCTCTATCTCATGTCTGTTAGCAGTGGTGGCTAGTGAAATTATTTTTTTGGGCTTGCTCACTATTGCAAATAATTTCTTAGATGCACTCTGACATAGCACCACTAGTAACAAAACGCGGGTCTGGAGCTGTAAGGTCAGTCCTGTAGGCAGGCTGGGCTTTGGGCACATGGCCATTCAGTAGAACATTGTTACTACTATTGAATGCAGATTACACACAGTACTCACTGTCTGTATAATATCTAAATTATTCATTTAAATTTTAAATGTTTTTTCTAAAACATTTTTATGTGATTCCTTTCTTCTTCTTTTTCTTCTGCTTCTTCATGTGAGACAGACTTTTCACCCGCCGCCATTGTCTGTTAGTAATGAGGTTACAACTAGACAAATATGAGAGAGATTATAATTCTATGTTTATTTTTACTGAGGTCATTATATTACTAAGAGATTCTAATGTTTTGGCCACATTATTACATAAATTAGGGGGCAGACCGTGTTGACATCCTCCAGATGTTATTTCACATGTAGTATCTGCAGTCAGCTACTGTCAACTCCCCAGCAGGGATGCACCGAATAAAGTACAAATCAAACACTGTTCACTCAAATTCTATTTCTTCACATCTTGTCAGAGATAATATCTCTTAAAAATGTCTCAGAACGCTGTGCAGTCTTTTATCAGACTATCCCTCTGGCAAACATGTTGTATAGATCTGTTAAAAGATAACAGCCAAAGACAGCTGCCTGACCTGAGTTATGACAGTCCTGTAAACATTATAGACATTAAACAGTATGAAAATATTATATCATGTACAAGTCTCAGCTTAGCGTCCACGTGTTCAATCAGACTATGTTCATGTGAGAGCTGGTCATGGCTCTCACATGAACGTAGTATGTAAGGTAGTGAGCAGATGCTGGACTGTTTCACTTGTCAGTTTGGGAGTGCTGTTATAAACCATGGTTTTACTGACAAGTAACAGTGCGGATGTAACACATTCTCTCTTTGCTTTGTTTTAAGTTTGAATTAGTTGAATTAGTTCATTTTGTACATAGGTGATTTTCCACAGTATCCAACCACAGAGAATGTATTAGACAATGTAATCAAATCCTGTAATGTCTCAATTAGTGGAAGTGAAGGATCTGTGGCACTGTTCCACTTTGTGATTTAGGCCAAAAAGGTGATGTATTTTTACATTAGAATCTTCAAATACCATCAAGTAGTTTTTGTTGTTCAGCAGCTTAGAGAATATATGATTTATTTGTCCTTAGTCTGGAGACCCCTTTCTCTACTACCCTAAAGAGATTTTACCATAAAACCATTTCAAACCTTGCTCTCATTCAACCACACACGTTTCCATTCAAGGCCTAGCGGCTCCTAGTCCGGCCTTTTGTCTGTGCAGTCAGTCTGTCTAGTTCTGCTTTTGCAGCACTGCTCACCTTATTACAAAATCTGTTTGTTCAGCCAGTCCAGCTGTCTCTGCGTCAGCCTTATAAAAAGGTACAGTCTGCATAATAAAATACTCTATTAAATGCAAGTAAAAAGCCTGTGCCATAGCAGAATCTTCAAATGTCTGTCAACAAGGTCACAACAGTTTGGATGTGCATGCATGGGCATCTGTCACTTGTTATTCCAAGGTCATCATTTGCTTTTCTAAAGGATGAAGACGTGGAAAATATGGAGGTAAATACATTTACAGGTGACAGTCACACTCATATAAAAAGTGCAACTACTATCACATTTCTCTGAGGCTGATTTCCAAATCACTATCATTTAGAAAAAATGAGAGAAATTATCAAAGGAAGGCTATTTCAAAAACAAATTCTGGTCGATCTTTAAAAGCACAGTTATTTGCACGAAACAACGTGTACTCTACTTTTATTGAAAGTAAAAATATATACAGGCAAAGTACCTCTTGGATGTGAAGCAGAACATGAGCAGAAAACTATTCCACTGCTAAACACAGTGCCGCTGCAGTTCAAATAATTTTTTTTTGTGATATGTTGCATGTCATAGTTGCATGTCTTTCCCCCGTTTTTGACTGTTGTATGACTGCTTCTCCTGTCTGTTAATTCTTTTTCTTTTTACCTTTTTTAAAAAGTGAAAGCAAAGAAAAGATTCTTCTCAGGAGGATGTTTGACTTTAATGAGGCTTAGAGGAAGTGTCAGTTGTTATTTTTAGATTGTTTATTTTGCACAAATGAAATCTACTTCGCATGTGTATGATACTGAGCCACCAGAAAGGTAAAATTAGTGGAGTGTGTGTGTGTGTGTGTGTGTGTGTCCACGCGTGCACGTACGTGCTTATATTAGAAAAGTTAAAACACAGGATCCCTCACAATAAGAGAAGCTGAAAGTTCATACAATATGTCAGCACAAAAGACAAAGAGAGAACAAGCTAGAGCTGGAGAGATATAAAAAGTGTAGCTCGTCCTTGGTGCCCTCTCCCCAATCAATCTATGCGAGAAGCCCCGCCCCACTGCCTTGGTCAAATGAATTGATATTAATCAAACATTGATTAAGGCCAAAACACTGACCAGCCATTTTTCACAACACCAAGCTATTCCACAATTATTCTCTTTCCATTCCCCTTCTCACTTTCTGGTCCACCCTCCTTTATCCTTGCTTGCATGAATTTCCAGATTGCCATCTTATGCCTGCCATCTTTTTTTCTATTTTACTCCATATACTGAATTTCTTGAAAACATATGTTGCAATGACTGTTAAATATATATCCTTGCCTCATCTTCTTTGCTTGATTTATTTTCACCTGTTCAATTTCTCCATTGCATTTTCATTATTCCATCTATTTTTATTCTATCTCCATGCTCTCACCACCACCTATTTCCCATTTATTTACACTGTCCATGCAACCTTCTCCTTCATTCATCTATCCATCTCTCCTTACACACCCTGTCAGGAGACATAAATGTCCCAAGAGGGTGAGAAAAAAGACTAAGAAGAAGATAAACGCATACTGAATGAGGAAGTAAGAGAGGGAGAGCAGGATGTCTGATGTCCAATAATACACAATAGGCCGGTGTTCTGACATGACATTACTCACCTGCGCGGAGAAAAGAGGGAGTTTGGGGTTTAAAGAGATGAGAAAATAAAACAAGGGAGAAGAAGACAAAAGAAGACAGCACAGAGCTGGAAAGGTACCAACAAGGAGCATTGGACTTTTAAAAATAAGTACCTTTTTATCAACCATAAATGCGTTAAACCCTCCAGTGTTGCTGAAATAAAGTAATTCTGCAAATAGTAGTGGGCCAAAATTTCTTCACAGCGATATGACCAGTTATCACAAATGCTTGTTTGCAGCTGCAAAGGATGGTACAACTAGTTTCTGTTGTACCTGATTGTACAACTACAATCAGGTTTAGGGGCAATTACTTTGGCACTTAGAGCCAGACAGCTTTGGACAGCATTAATCCCATGTCAAATTAAATAATCATTTAAAAACATGTTTTGATTTATTATTGTGTAATATTAAAATGTGTTTGATGATCTGAGTTGTGCGTGATGTGTGACAAATATGCAAAAATAAAAATCCAAAATAGGGAAGGAGCCAAATACTTGTTCACAGCACCACATTTCCTGAACTGGTACACAACTTTGGCACTGAATGTTAACAGCAATGTTCCTAATAACTTTGTGTTGATTAAGTAGTTTAAGCATTAATCACGTTCCACATCTCTGGTGAGCCCAGGAGATATGAAAATGGTTAAATAATATTTGGAAAAATGTGGTTTTCCATGTCTCTGGTGAGCTCTAGAAATATGATGTGGTTTAATACATTAATATATATACAGAAAAAGGGAGGAAATCAGATCATGCTTGACAGAGCTCCCACTTTTTCTGTACCTGATGTTAAATGTAGCAGGCAGCCAAATGTCAAGAAAATTACACTGTATTTGTCAATATGCATATGAGGTTTATTATATCTGCACCCTTGTCAACAAGAAACTCACTGCTCTCTCTCTCTCTCTCTCTCTCTCTCCCACATACACGCACACACACAATACAGTTAGATTTATTTTGTAGCACATAACCATAATCTTGTTGACTTATTAGGTAAATACAATATGTACAGTATTAGCCCACATTCACTACTACTAGTGTACTGCTAAACTGCTAACCTTACATCTTGAGCTGAACACATCAATTTCAGTTAAATTATATTAAGACTTTGTGCCAAAGGCGTTTTTTATAAGGAATCACTACATTTTTTTCTTGTATCTTTTCTATCAGTAAAACCTTGAAATACCAGTTGGAAGTAGCTGTAAATGAAAAGTTATCTGGCAGTCAAACCCTTGAATTACTCCAAAAAGAAGGAGTACACGCCAGACAAATCCAACCGGAATTCTGACGCATTAGCAACAGTACAATTGCATGCAGAACTTTGTACAAAAACATAACTAAAATAAATAAATAAATGTAAAAAAAAAGATGATGCCACATTTAGATAACTTGCATGTGGTACTGTCCAAAGCCACAGTGTAATATCTGCCTTTAGTGAGTTCAGGGATGTTTTATTGGAATAATAGTCAAACCACAGAAATATATCCCAAGATTTATCAATTTAGAATTTACCTCAAGAAAAAATGTGTTCTGAGGCTACATATATACGATACATATATACGTTTGTGAAGCTGGGTGCCAGTGCTGGGAGTAAAAACACCAAGGTTTTAGTGTGGCTATGTACCTATGGGCAAGTGGGGGATTGGTAGCGTAAAATGCAAGTTCACACATGTCATTTTATTACGTGCCTCATGAATTTGTTAATGGTAGTTAAGTTATAATGCTGACAGTTGTCCCATGTGTTACTCTACAATGGAAGACACATAATTTATAAAGCTAATGCTACAAAAAGAAAGACAGTGACCAAGAACTGTGCTCCACATATATTCCTATAGGGAATCTAATTTTAGTAAACACAACATCAGCTGAACAACTATTTTTTATATTCGAAAACATAAGAAGTACGAAGCAAAATATTTTGCCAAATATATCTGGAGGTAAATAATTTCCAGCTACCTGAAATGTTGTTTAGCTTCCTTGAGACGCATTGTATTCCAGAACAAAACCCTGCACAATTGCAATTAATGAGCAATCAGATTAAGGTGATGTTTCTGGGTCATACAGTTTTGGAAGAGAAAGGTAGAGCCAGTGGGACAAAGGGCAATAAAGCTAATGCTAATGCTAAAAAGCATACAGTAGTCCAAGTCCAGGGACATTTTACATCATTACACATCAGCTGGACAACCTTTAAAAAGTTTTAAAAACTGTTTGTGTTTTCCAACATCATATTCTGGATCAGAATATAATATAAACCCAAGATTAAGCACATTATGGCCACAACAGTTGGCGTTCTCACAGTTAACATGACACAGGCATCTGATAAGAAAAAGTAGCCCTACGGTTCTGTCCAATGGAACTTTACACTGTGTCTGCATAGAAAACAGAACATGAGCTGTCTGTGAGCAGAAACTCTGGTACAGGGACAGAACAGCGGTACCTAGCCTATGTATCCAAAGTGCTCAGACCCTAAGAGCATTAACTAAAATTTGGAAAACCACTTCACCTGACTACCAGAACCTCTATCCCATGTATCAGAAAAGCAAATTTAAATAGAAGCTCCATAGTAATGTCAAAACGTCTTGCCAAATATACAAAAACAATAAAAGACCTGGATGGGATCAGCCGTTGTGCACACAGAGGTTTATTACATTATGAATTATATAATCTATGAAATACATAATGATCCTGTACATAAACAAAACAGCAGTGAAGGTAATACCAAATAAGACCCGTTTTTCCTCTGCCCTTCCCTCATTGACAAGGAACCTGAAACGGAGTAACTTTTACTTGGGGGAGAGGGGTCATTTGGCAAAGAAATTATTTCTTTGTTCACTCGTCTGTGTCAAACAAAACTTTTAGATGTATCTGCTTTGATCTGGCAATTTATGAAAGCATTCTAAAAGGGAAACCAGAAACAGATGTGCTTCTCAGCACATTTGAAAACACCAGCAAGTGACAATCACTCAGGTGGAGAAAGAGAGGTAGATAAAGGGAAAAGGCAACGAAGGAGGAACTTTTTTTCCTTTCAAATCTATCCACTTTTACCTTTTGTCATTCATTTTTTCTTCATTTTCAAACGCTTTTGATCTCTTGTGCTTGTTTCCCTACCGTTGCAGCAAAACAACATCAAGCGATTTATAAGCATGGCTGCCTCCTAAAATGGAACCTAACATCCCATCAGCGTTTTCTAAAGGAAGAGCCACAAATTCCACTACTAACGTACACACACACACACAATCTCAAACACCATCCAAGTGTTATATATTAAAGAGTGCACATATCCACCTTTTATGCAATGCATACAAATATGTTAAGGTGAACATTTTTTCTTGCACCCGTTATTTTGTTTTCTAGATAACAGTCAGAAGATGTTTTACCATTACGTTCAATACGCAGGCACTTTTTATACCTATCTAAAATTATAGTGGCTAATCCAAAACTTAATTAGTTAAAGTAAAGAGCAGGTCAGCCTCAGCAGCTAGAATAGAGCTGTAAACAAACTTTACCACTTATTCAATGGGGAAAATAAAGTCTTAAAGCAGTGAACATAATGAAGGATGTAAAGAATGATAGATGTCTTAACTAAAAACAAAAAAATGTCACTTTCGTTGGTGTAAAAGCATCAATCGCACTCAGGTGTGCACTAAATCAAGTGGACGAGAATGCATTTTTTACTGTACAGGAGACACGGCACGGAGAAAATTGATTGACAATGGTTTACAGCCAATGAGGACGCACACAATTCGCTAATCGGGGCGCAGAACACAATATTTAAGAATATTTCTAAAATTAAAAATATCCTCTCTCAAAGATGCTGAGAGTCCATGCATTTGTTACTTCTAGACTGGACTACTGTAATTCATTACTGATATGATGTCCCAATAACTCACTCAGAAGCCTCCAGGTAATCCAGAATGCTGCAGAGTTCTGACTGGAATTAACAAGAGATCATTTACATGATCTATCTATTTCGTGCTGTGCCATCACGGTTTTAATTCTCCCCTCTCAGTCCATAGACAGCAGGACTGTCCGATGCACTGTCCCAACGCACAGCCAGCAGTAAATTAACACAGAAAAGGGTAATGAAGAAGCAACTGTTCTGCGTTTCCTTTAGGTGGTTGCACTGTGTCAAATTAGTGGTATAAACATCCAAGAGACAGGCTACAAATCCAATAACATGGCTCATCTGGGAGGGAGCTCTATAACCTGGACTCAGAATTTACACCAGGCGCCAGTAAAACAAGAAATAACAGTTAGCAGGACAATATAAATGTTGGCTTTGTGTCTCTTTGGGGGATTTGTTGAAAATAAAGCAGAGCATTTCTTAAAACAAATAAGCAAGCATACAACAAGCATATTGCTAATGACTGACTTCTGACAGCAAAGAGCAAGAAGAGAGAGAGACTGACAGAAAGATATGCTCACTGATGATATCACACAAACAGGATGCACCTGTAGAGCAATTTTTTTTTTGGATTTTGGATTGTGTCATTTTGAAGTTTTTCAATCGTCTAAAATTTTCTATTTTCTGTGTCAAATATAATAAAATAAAAACAATAAAGCAATGTAGTACTGAAAGGCTGTTTTAACTGTAATGTTTAGGGTCGATCCAAAAACACTGAAGTCATTGCAAAAGAGAACGTTTTTGGTAGTTTTAAGAAGATAGGGACAACTAAGACACAAACTGGCTTTCCCTTCCTATATATGGCCCAATTTTCTAATTGTGATCCTAATTTACTGGTTTCACTTTTACATATATACAGTGGTGTGAAAGTGGCTTTTGGGCTACTTCTCATCTCTCAATCAAGTGATTTCTTGATTGAAACAGGTGTGGCAGTAATCAGGCCTGGGGGTGACTACAGAAATTGAACTCAGGTGTGAT
>JAUMTR010000027.1:17352014-17396544 GCA_032270685.1 Microctenopoma stevenorrisi | reverse complement strand
AGCATTCCATGCTCCCCCACTAATAAATAAAAAGAGGATATCAATAGTGTGGGAGCATTCCATGCTCCCCCACTAAATACATTCAAAATAACATTAGCGGATGCTAATGAGGTCTCTGTAGGATGCCTTTCTCCACTGAGTGACCTTCCACTCCTAACTGGACACATTCAACAAGGCACAGAACAGGAAGCAGAGCTGAAAGCTAATGAATAGCCTTCATAAGTCACAGGGAGTGTTTTTAAAAGCAGACACATGAACATACTGTAAATAGAAAGATGAACAATCATGGTTGTGATAGCTTACAGAAACACAGTCACCACAAATATGTGTGCGCGCGCACACACACACAAGCAGACTAGTGCTTTTTTTGCAACCTCTCGTGCCACTCCATCTCATTAATTTTCCAACTTCCTCCTCCCAGTTCACACAAAAAAAACAATGCATCCAAGGAAGACATGGTTTGAGAGAATTAGACAACAGGGAAATCAATGTGCAGTCTCACAGGTCCTAAGAAAAAGGAAGATGTGGCTGTTGCAATTGGGAGAAAAAAGATTTTCAGACATTTAATTAATTTCTATAGTCCCAGAGGTTGAAGGATGCAGGATTCAGAGGAACATAGCGAGGAACAGGTAGTGCTCAGCCGTTTTATAAAAGGACATAAGAAAGGGCTCAGTGTTTTTTTTCCTGTGGCGCACAGAGGTATGTGAATTCAATTCAATTCATATTTATTTGTATAGCACCAAAACATAACAAATGTCATCTGAATGCACTTTACATAGCAAGGTTTAAAATAATATAAGTGTGTGTGTGTGTGTGTATATATATATATATATATATATATATATATATATACATATAGATATGTATATGGCTCAGACACCAACATCAGTGTTGTGTATGTGATGGAGGAAAATAGGATGGTATTTGGAGAAATGGCGGCAGCCGAGACCTGTATGTGAACCTAGATCTCTAGATTTGGGATAGTGGTCGTTTTCCCTTATGAGTCTGGCATTTCTCAATAGCTGGATTCTCACTGGGGTGCAAAATACATTTCAGTGCAGCATCCACATGGATTTATGACACTGTAGTTGCTATTCCTGTATAACAGTAAAATATTATAATGAAACTCCTAGGAGCAGAGTTTGATATTAAAGACACATAAATTCCATCTTATTCTACGCTGTATTGCGGCTAAATGAACATGAATGCTTCCACACTCAACATTAAAACATTATGGACTGGAATGTAATCCAATAGATATGGATCCAATATTCTAAAACTGTGAACAAATGGCATTCACAGCTATTGGTTTGGTTCAGTGTTCAAAGACTACATAGCATCTGTGATTTACAGCAGCAAAGGTTAAAGATCAAACCCTTAAATACACCAGTCAACTTTTTATTTTTTGTGTGTGGAGAACATATTTTAAAAGAGTCCAAAAAATCATTCTTAACGATAGATGGCCATATGTTTGTAAAGCCAGAAATACTGAACATTTATATAGCAAGAAATAGTGTGGTTATACACCGACAGTGGATTTCTCAAGACAAAGTGTGCCAGTGTGGGAGTTGCCAATGTTACTGTTATCATCTGAAGCCCCTGATTCTGTCCTGTGTTGCCGAGTCCCATTTGAAGCCATTTTGAGGAAATTGTTCTATTTATTGTCGGCGCCCACAGAGCAGTCTAGAATAGAGAAGGTTGTTGATTTAGCACTGATTTAAAGATTCATTTATTTAATTAGTGGTTCTTTCTCCCACCTCATGGGTGGTTACAACCTCAGCATGTGAATGCATTTTCCTCTATCATATTGTAAAAGATAATTAAACTTATCCTTATCCTGCCCCCCCTGGGGGACACCAAGCATGCCATAGTGTCAATGTTGTGTCATATTGCACCTATTTAAGCAGTGCTGTGGTTTCAAAACTGAGTCAAACGAGTCATTTAAACAAATGATGGCTTATATATGTCATTATAGAAACAAGAAGAATGGTGTGAGGCACATAGTGAGGGGGGGTCAAAGGTAAAAACACACCTGCTGTGATGTATACTGCTCATTTCTAGTGAGTAAATTCTTATCATATTAGACAAACACTGTCGGATAGGGCTAGATAATACCATATAATACTGCTTTCTGTATATATTCAGATTATTTTCTCATAATCAAGGTCCTACTGTAAAACTGTGGATTCTGTCCAACCTAGACTGACTTAAAAATAAGTGACAGATTGAACATAAGAGCAAATGCATTTTTGGATAAGTGCATAAATCTTGTTTCCTTGTCAAATCCCACATGTCACATATTTCCTCAGCAACAGGATAAGATTTTCAATGCCTATGGGTTTTAAATAGCCTTCACTCCACTGTGCTGTGGATGAGCGCTACATTCCTACAGTCAAGATACATTTGTCTGTATCATGTCCAAATATTAAGACAAGACTGTGAGGACTGCAGCATGTTTGAGTAGACAGCAGTTGAATGGAGTAGGAGCTGGCATGGCCAGAGATTAACCAGTTCTGCATAACAGACGGCTACAATGTCAGAAGTGTGAAAAGAAAATGTAAAGTAGATGACAATATATTTTTAGGTACACTGACTTACCATAACTCAACAGCAGTGACCATTAGAAATTAGTATTTGTGTCCAGAAGAAAAACATCCCCACTTTCCACAGCTTCTTTTTCATAGCAGTTTCTATTTATGCACTTTGAGATGGTGTGTAGTATGCTATAGGATGATAAGGGCAGCTCTACTTTTACCACAGATATCCAATTGCATGCTTACCCGTGGTACAATGTGGAGCTAAAAGGCATTAACTTTCACTTTTATTATGAATACCGTTTCCATCATCAAAACGTCCACTGACTCTTTAAGCGAATACACACAGCCCAGACATGACCAAGGGACCTCAAAAGATCAGTTGTCTCCAGAGGTTTATCCGTTTGCACAATGTGACTCCTACCCAACACAACAAGAGTAAAACTAGAATATCATAGCTTTTAAAATATTAACCAAAATTGCTTTAAACTCAGTTGCAAGAAACTCATTTCCTATGTTGGGTGTAGAAAGAATAGATGGAAAAGAGCCGGCCTTAGTGCCAATCAATTCAGCAGCGATTGCCCTAAGTCAGACAGTGATCAGTACTGATTGATCCTGCCCAGCCCTTGCTAATCTCAAACAAACCCACCGATTTCATTAGTTCTTCCTCTCTGACTTAAGGTGTACTAATCAGTAAAACAAGTTTCTATAGCTCCGCATCGCATAGTTGCCAATTGGGGGAACTCCAAAACTCATCTGGAACAGTGCTGGGATGTGCAGGATGGGCAAAATTCCAGTTCATTTAAATTCTGCATGCAAAACAGTTTTTACTGCTTTTTTTCTGTCCTGAACTGACATCTCAACAAGTTAACACATGAAACTCAAGAGAACGGCACACCATTTAAGAGTCTTTCATGACCCTCACAGCTATGTCACAACTGGGCCTAGTTTAGGCTAGTCTAAACTAGTCACTGTTGTTTTTAGAGAAGTTTTACTGAGAAACTGTCTTATATTAGTATTTTGTATCTGTACTTTGGTTTACTTTTAAATTTCAATATATAAGCCTGATACAAATTTAACCTATTTATGTTTTCTGCAATGATGTGCAATATAGATAACGCTAAAGTTAAAGGTCCTGTGCCTACATCGCTGATCACACTTTGTGCAGTGACCGCTCAACAAAAGCCTGATACAAATCACAGTAAAAAGAAAACATTAAAGGCAGTCACAGAAGGTAGTTTGTTGTTATTTTGACTCCATTAGATTGAATATAAAATATTATTATAAAGACAAAAAGAAAAAGTCTGGTATGTTTTAGTTATGGGTCTTTATTGGCCTCCAAGAACCATGTTTAAACAATGACAATATCAAAAAGAAAATTTAACGAAACAGAAAACCTTTAGGGTTTGTGTCCACCAACACCTTCTATAACTACAGCATGTTGGAGTGCTGCTTATGTGTACCTCCCACTGTAACTACATGAAAACTAAAAAGGATTTTAAGAATGTCTTTTACCGGTTTGATTTTTCAGCACAGTCATTGTGGAAATACTGTTTTTCTAACTGCCTGCTTGCTGGCTGAACTTGTGCTACTAAACTTCTTTATTCCCACCATTAGAATTAGTCTGAAAACAAAGCGACTGTGTGATTATGTGCATATAGAACTTTTGTTCTAAGGTAGTATATAGTCATAGAGTGGAGTAGTATAGTTTTACTATAAAATAGGGTATGAGGGGGGATGTCTGCCGTGATACCTATGCTCTGAGAGCATCACCTCTCTTACCCTCACAACCTTAGTTGTATGAATGTCACAATATTACCTGACCTAACTAGAAATGTGTACCCTGTATACCAGCTGAACTGTCTCTGAGAAGTCAACTGGTGGTTCTGTCTTAGACAAGAAAAAAGTTACCAGTACCATAATAATATGGATAAAGACAACGACTAGCACGATTAATTCTAGTTGGAATCACCAGTAGGGTAGTCTTTCTGTTTAACTTATAAATATACCAATTAGCCACATAGTGTCAAAGCTCAGCAGAAGTTCAGCAAGCATACAGCCGTCCTCCCACAATCTCTACAAACAGTAAAGTACAATATGTCTTTCTCTGGTATCAAATGAAAGCTTAAATGTCCAAACCCTTTAAATATAGCCTTGATTTTTCATTTCAGTTCACACCCATACTGTTGACGTCTTCATAAATTATACAACATGTTGAATGGGTGTCACAAGCTGTAAAGTATGAATAAACTCAACAGTTCTAGTGAAGAGTCAAAAAGGTCGTTATCTTAGAGCATTGCTACATACATTAGGTGGAAATTGGACTTGACCTTTTCAGTCACAAAGATCTTGTAGCTACGGTATAGGTAAAATACAATAATGAGTCCACAACATACATTATAATTGTTACCATCTGTGAAAATTAGTCAAACTTTTTAGCATCTATTGCTTTGGTGCAGGCTGTGCAGCCTATGTTTACTCCCATTTGCGCTCAGGTTGTTTCTTTGTCTCTATCCAAACTTTCTATGCCCTATTCTTTCTGGTTCAAACCCAATAATTTGGGTTGTAACACAATGTGATACAATGTGCAAGTTTTTAATATTTTAATATTTCTCCTTAACAAAATTATTGAAAATAGAGATGTTTAGTAACTGTAGTAATCCAGACTTAGTATTTTTCCCTTGGACTAACCCACTCATACACTTTCTAACATTGGGTTTGGTTCTCTTTCTAAAATGTATCTCTTGACTCATCTATCTCAACCAATTTGTGTGTGATGCACAATGGACTGCCTTTATTATTTAACCTTATCATGGAGGTAAACTGATCCCTACCCTGTACAAAGACAAGAACTCATTTAATACTTTAAACAAAGACAGGAATATCTTTAGAAAAAGAACCAATGAGATCACTTTCACATTGTGGTGGTAGATAATATTGTGTACCATATTTGCACTGTAAAATGTACAAAATATCACCATGTTGTTGGCTAGTGACCTGCAATCTTATTCACAAGCACTTTGAAGCATTTTTTTTATTTACAACATACAGTGTACTCTGAAACAGTAACACATTTATAAATAAATATTGCATTCTTAACAATCTTACAGTTCTCTTTATTGTCGGTTCTTCATGACTCTTCCCCTGAGCTTAACGAAGGTGAGGCAACCTCTCCCTGTTCTGTCTCCTTCCTGTCACCTATGCTCTTATGTGCTATCCTTCACCAGGAGGTCTATTGATTTCAGTCCTTGCCCTTGGGCATTCTGTCCTTCCTCACCCTCTCAAATGTTAATTTAAATAAATAGATCTCTACGAGAAAGAAAGAATCATATATCCTTGAAAGCTCATTACATCTCTAAAATAAAAAGCTACAGTTAATTTGTTCCCAAATTAGAAAAACTAAAAATTTGAAAAAACATATTAAAAACATTCTATTTCTCAAAAAGGACAAACAAAAGGAAAAATATTTATAACTTTCAGCAAGAACAAACACGTTTTATGAAACCATATTGATTCACTGGATGTTCAAGAGTGTTGAGTGGTGTCCATTTTTATTTGTATTATAATGTCATTCAAAGTATCCTGTTAGCTCATATGACACTGTAGGTACTCTGGTCTGTCTTGTTTTCTACACGGTGGTGTGTTTTAATTAAATGTTCAGGCTTTGCAAAGCCCAAGCAGCCTCCTTTTTGTGGGAGACATCTCAGTCAGCCCCCTTTAGCTTACAGACAGTATTCCACTGTGTTGTTTAGTTCACAAAGTTTTTTCACTGCTGCTCCTCAATCACAGAAACAGGGAGGGGCCAGGGAATATCAGGGTTGAGAAAACCGTCATTGGCTGGAAGGTTTCAGGAAACAGGAAGTATGCCTTAATTATGGCTGATGTCCATTCCTGTTTGTAATTGTGCAAGATTAAATGCCTCTGTCTTGGATCCAAGGGAGAAACAGTCTTTTGTATGACGTTTCATTTTCCAACTCTTGACACCTTGTGTTGAAGGTGCCCAAATACAGTGCTGGATGGCAAATCCCACTGGTGCGTGCAAAATGCCTGATTTTATACTTGAGTACTTTGAATAAATATATATTTCACATGTTATATTTTACTGGTGAACAGTGCAAAATAAAATGGGTAACATGATAGAACAAGAACAAACAGATTCACTGATGCACTTCAGAGAAATTGGTGATTCATAAGGTAACCATTAATCAGACTTGGTACAGTAGGTAAATGACGGTAAATGTTTGTATATTAAAACTAGATCTATAAACACTCAACCAACAGCCTTAGCCTTTGCTGTCAAAACACCGTATGAACAAAAAGACTTCTGAAGACGGGGAATGATGGAAGGTCTTGCCATCCTTGTTAGAATGTACAATGGCTTAAAAATGTTTGCCCAGTAACGTACCCTGAATTTACTGTATAGTACAATGGTTTACTGGTTTTCTGAAAATAATCATTCATAAACAATAGACTTGATTATTGATTTTTACACTAATACTGTATTTTCACAATAAATAAACAAACTTATTATGTAATTTAGTGTTTGCTACCGTTGATTTGCGTGTGAGCCAGTGGTGACTGTATCTTTCTGTATCACCCTACACAGTCAATTTTCAAAAGTCTTCTCCAAACCTCGTGTTCTTCTTATTATTATTCTATTCGTCCCATTCTCCCTCCCTTCATCCATTGCAAAGGCATTACAGGTGAATTGTACTCATTGTCCATCCTCCCCCTCCTGCACTCATCCTTTGCTCCTCTATTTTCAGTCACAGATTGTCTTGTAGCCTCTCCATGTAGGTTCTGATTTCAGACTGACCCTGGTCCATATCCTGGCACACCCACTTGATGTCATCCTCATTCCCATTTGTAACCAGAACTGATGAATTGGTGTATGGGCCACCCCCACCCGAATTATCATTAGGCAGAACAGTGGCAAAAGATGTGAACTTGACACGTTTGCGCTTGGCGGCTGCTACTGCTGCTGCCGCTGTGGCTCGAGGGGAGTTATTCAGATGCTCTGTTTGGCCAGAAGCGTCTTTGCCACCAGTGGTGATTGCGGAAAGGCACGGATGTGGTTCTGGGACAGATCTGGGTAGGGTTTGTCCATGGGTGATGCCCCGGTGTCCACCTGTGCCACCACTTCTACTAATTGTGCCCATTCCCATCACCAAGGTGTTACCAGCTCCATTCAACAGGTACTTGTTCTCCTCATATCCTCCGTCATTGCGGTCAATGATAGTGGTGCATTCATCTGGCAGCCCACCCTGGCATTGGTCAGCATGGTCAGCTAAAAGGTCAGCCTCATTTCCAAGCCAGACCCAGTCATGAGCATGGTTCATGTTGCCCCCTGCCTCAAGAACAGGAACCTGCTTGTGACGGTATCTGTAGATGAAAGAAACTGATCTGGTTATGTTGGTAAAATGCAACAAGGATTCCTTAGTCAGTATGAATTGTACACAGTTAAAAATTCTGTTATACATATCAGATGTAAATGTGATAATAAAAGTATTTAAAGCTAAATCTATTCAAACAAATACATAGTATATTGCCAAACAAAAATCAAGGCCAACACCGGTCATTAATAACTTCCAATAACTGAATTGTTCATCTGGTTGCAGTAATGTAGAAACCTACATCTGTGTCACTGTACCACTGTGGTTACAAGTGCAAAAGAACATACAGAATGTAACAAAAGTGAGTATACCCCTCATATTTTTGTAAATATTTTATTGTATCTTTTCATGGGACAACACTGAATATATGACACTTTGATGCAAAGTAGTCAGTCTACAGCGTGTATAACTCTACTATAACTTTAGGTGTAAATTTGCTATTCCATCAAAACAAAGCCATTATTGAGACAACAATGAGTACACCCCTGTCCACTGTCCGAAAACGTCCACATTGTGCCCAAAATGTGCTGCATTATTTTGCAGAAGTGCCTTAACTCTCTTGGGCATGGAGTTCACTAGAGCTTCACTAATTGCCACTGAGTCTCCTCCATGACGACATCACGGAGACCTTGCGCTTCTTCCCCTACCGTTTGAGCATGTCCCACACATGCTCAATAGGGTTTCAGTTTCAATTCAGTTTCTTTAGTAAGGCAGTGGTCGTCTCGGAGGTTTGTTTGGGGTCCTGATCATGATGGAACACTGCCCTGCGACCCAGTTTCCGACTAATTACTTTACTTTGTATCAAAGTGTCATATCTTTATTGCTGTATAATGAAAAGATATAATAAAATATTTACAAAATGTGAGGGGTGTACTCACTTTTGTGACATACTGAATGTGTGTTCACACAGACCAGGTTACAATCAGTTTTCTTGAGTTAATGCTCTAAATCCTATAAAAATAAGAGACCTGTAACTGGGATGGAACATGGAAGATGAAACATGATTTATCCAGGTACAAGCCAAAAACACACATAACTAAGTTTCGAATGGGCTTTAAAAATGGGAATGATAAATAATGGTCGACAGAGAAAAAAGCCAAGTGTAGTAGCATTTTACATGCTAATGAACTAAACTTTATTCATCAACAAGCTGATGAAAGAATTATTTAAAGATTTTTGAAATTTTATATAAAACTGGATGGACCTGATTTAGCTGCAACAGCTGCAACATGTGCTTGGCGTCTAAGTTGTCCAAGTCAAATAAAGAATTGCATAGAGGGGTCAAAGCTTGACACTGATAGACAGATACCTTATTATATAACCTACTTATATTATTCAGTATTGAGTACCCAAAGTACACCTCTGGTTTCAGTATTTTACCTGAAAGCAAAGCTGACGCAGTTGATGAGGAAGACCAGTATTGCCAAACAGAATACTCCCAGAAGGGCGTACATGCCAATCTCCAGATCTGACAGACCTCTGGTGGTCTGAGTCAGCTCACTGTCTCCAGTCCCCGGTACCTCTACTTGTACTGGGTAGCTGTTGTAGTCCCCTGCTTGGCTTGGACCACTGCCTCTGCTGCTGCTGCTTCCACTGGCAGCTTTACCACCTGAAGCACGATTGTTTACGGTGCTCTTTGTTGTTGTGCTAACCTAGGGAAAGGGAATTAAACACACCCACTGGGTTAAATTATTTTACTGTTTATATACCTGACTTCGCTGCTTAGAAAATTGACAGCAGTGAATTATCAGAAATTAACAGCTCTGCTTATTTCTCATTTCCTCTCACCTTCCTCGTAGCCTCTCGATCCACAGCTGCACTGTTGGACTTCCACTCTGGTCCATCCTTTACATTTTGCTCACTGGTACTGTTGTCCATCCCCCCTCCATCCTCATGTCCACCTCTTCCCATCACACCTCTTTCTTTGCTCCTTGGTCCAAACTTTACTATTACATTGCCAAGTCCGGAAGCCAACACACTCTTCCTTTTGGATTTCTGGCAGGTCTCAGAGATGACCATCTCTACACGGACCAGCGCCCCTTTCCCGTTGCCTTCTGCTACCACAATGGGCCAGTGTTGTTCCTAAAGGACAATGTGAAAATTAACAAACACATGCATCTTTTGTCATGTCATGGTTAAGATGGCATCATTTGTTAACGTTGCCAGTACCTGGTTTGTTATGGAGATGATAGTCTCATCTAGAGAGACAGCTGAGAGTAGGAAGTCCTTTGGGTCATAGATATCAAGTGGTGTCACTGAACCATCACTATATTGGATCCATGCACTGATTACAGCTTCCTGCATCATGCCAAGAAAATTTAAAAAGTATGAATATTAGTGTCCACATAGCAAAGAAAATCCTTTAACAGAACATAATGCATAGATCGTTAGTGTATACATAACTCACCAAACGCTATGAGAACATTATTATTTAGCTGTTCATCTAGAAAACTCTCCCCGAGCCACAGCAGCCGCAAAATGTCACAATTCAAATATCCAAATCTATTAGTTGCAGTTTTCCTGCAATTTAGAGAGTCAATGCACAGTTTTGCTCACTGATTCACCCTAGAGTATTTTTGCAACTTCTCCTGCTGCCCCCTGTTAGCCAAAAAATAAGTTTAAGTTAACAGCATAGCATACATAAGGACATAAAGGTGCCCGGAGAATTTCCACATTAATTAAGTGAGAGGACACATCTCTCCCCGGGTTACTGCATTTATGGCCCTATAGCTCTTTTTGAAACCTGCTTATTTGCAAGTATATGAGGTGGAGATATTCACTGAGGTTGGCCTTGGTAGCTTGATAGCTTGACAGGGCGATGTGTTTTTTGAATGATTCAGCTTTTTGTGTCTGCAACACAATAGATGTGACAACAAATGGCATCTCGTTAGTCTAGGAAAAAGAAAGATTTCTATACTCAAGTCCACCCATAAACAAACAAGCGCATGAACATGTAAATGTTGATAACTGAGACCTAACTCATTTGTTTTGTGCCCATACACTTCTTGTTTCTTTCGTCAGTCTCTACAAAACAGTGTGGACAAACACTTAGAAGAAAAATGGTTTTGTCAATAGTCTTCTAGCAGCGGCTCCTCTGAAAATAGCTTTACAGTTCAACAATGTAATTTTCTGTTTGTTTTTTTTAAGTGCTCCTGTTTCACTAATTTCCCATGATAAAACCCTAAATGTCTTTAATCAGAACAGAAAACGTGTGTAGGTATAACAAGCAGAAGCAAAAAACAAAAGTAATTAAGCTCTGTGAACAGCAACACTTCACGTCTTTTCCCCTTTTTTCCAGTTAATTGTTATTGTTTTCTTGTCCCTTCCATGTCTGTTTCTCCCCACTGTTTTCTAAAATTTGCCATTTTGCTTGTGTTATCTTTTCAGGGGTAATAGTTAATAATAAAGATATTATAAGCAACAGATATAATCAAAGCAAGAAAATATATACAAAATATATTTATTTTTATACAAAATATATTTATCATAATGAGCTTCTTCTTGTCCAATTGGATTATAATGTGGCACATTATAATAAGTAATAAGTAAAAAGTAAAAAGAAATGAAAACAGACATATGGAGAAGGGCAACTGGAGGAAAGAACAGCTTGAGTATGAGTAGGGGTGATTGAGGATATCTGAATGTTAGTTGTGCGTATAGCTATATTTTCTGTAGATAGTATATGGTTATGTAAGGAAGCAATAATGGAAAACATAACTAACGGTATATTTTTAAATTATGCATAGTTATTTTTATTTTAATTCATAGTTTCAGAATTTAGTCTTGTTACACATGAGCATTTTTAAGCATTGTCAAAAAACACAATGAAAAAATGTAATCGCCCATATTTTTGAAAAATAACTATTAGGATGTTTTATTACATTATTTTTAGGACTGTAAAAAAATTAAATGTTTATGAAAAAACTGTAGCTACTGTAAATAGTATTAATGCTAGTATTAACGGAAGTTACCCACTCTTAATTAGAAAGTGATTATGGGCAAGATAGGAGTCATGTAATGTTCGCAGCACAGAATTGCTGTTTAAATTTTATAATAACAACCTTGGGGGTATTACTGTAGAGATGTAAAATCTAGTGTATCAGTGTGCGTGATACAAACCTACAGGCAGTGAGGTGTTTACAGTACATGTGCAAACTCCATTTAAAAAATCTGATAAATGCAACCCAAGGAGGATGTGAAAATGCAAAAATGTGTGTGTGTGTGTGTGTACTAATAATGTATCCCACCTGTTTTATTGCGTGTAGCAGGTCTGTAGCTGAAGTTGTTAGCTGGATTGCCTGGTAATTTCCAGGACTCCCTGTCATACTGAGGGATAGAGATGAAACCAACTGGACTCCCAGGTCTGTGATCGTGACCTGGACAAATAAGGGAGACTGGAAGTCATGCATGCATCAAGGGAAAAAAAGGTCTCTTTTAGAAAGGTCAGGAAAGAGATTTATGTTTGTGAGGTAATTGTCTTGTTTGGAAAACAACTGAAAGATAAGTCGCTTTTAAATTGGAGAAGATTGATCAGTTTTGAGATACAGTTTGATAAACTCTGTGGAGGAAATCAGGATAAGCTGTTATACCATAGCCTGATCTAGTACTGCTCAGTATACAACATATGAGCAATTTGGTTTTGGTATCCACAGGGACAGCTTTAATTGACAATCATTTTAGATGTGGTTCCTTCTCATTTTCAGACTCTCAAGCTCAGTACTGTCCCAACCGATGGTCTACAATGTCAGATTTACCATCACACAGTGATAATACACAGCAACCAATGGGGCTAACATCTCAAATAAATGAGAGCAAGATGTTATGTTACCTTGTCTTCCTGCACAGTCACAGTCTTCTCTGCCAAGATAGAGTCGGACAGCGGCGACAGGACCTGCATCAAAAGATCAGATTTTATACAGGCTCTACAAAATTACACAGAAAACTATATATGCACAGATGCAATATCACCCAATGGGAATTGCTAAAGTGTTTCATTAATAATGAATACTTTATTTATTCCCTTGGGGAAATTGTTGTTAAAAATATTTCCTGTTCCAACATCTAGTGCTATGGAAATTCCTACACCACAAAGTTTTGTGTTCAGCAGATGCAAAAAGTCCAGAAAAATTAGGAAAGGTCAGACGATTTCAAATAATAACTGGGGGAAATGCAGAAAAGAGACTTTTGGTTATCAAATCAATAGATATGGTGACAGGGACGTGTGTAACACCACAGTGCCTCAGGACGGTATAACTTCAAGTTGGGATACTAACACACAGGCTGATCAGGGTGGTGGGGGGGCGTGGGGGTTCTCGATAAGCTACACATAATGTTATCTGCCATGTCTTAAACACACATTATGAGACAACGCCTAAACAGTGCTGTGCTGTCATTTCACATCGGTGACTTGATGTAACAAGACAAACACACACATAAACAGTGTTTTCTTCCGTCTCCTAGCTGTGCTCCAGTGTGTCAGCGTTCAACTAGACGACGCAGCATAAACAAAGCGCAAGGCCATAACTTATAAACTAAAAGAGAGTGAATAAAATAGAAGAGGGAGAGCATTGAAGTGAGGGTAAGAAAGAAGGAAACGGAGGAGGTGTCAAAGAGAAAGAGAGAGAGATAAATATAGGAGGACAGAACGGAGAGAGGGCAGAAGGAAGGAGCACCAAAGAGATTGGGGTACAGATACCGAGACAGAGCAGGAGACAGACAGTGATAGAGATTAGGAGGCCCATTTTGTAGTGTACTACCCCGCCCGGCGACAGGACGACAGGCAGTCCTGATTGGTGTACAAAGAAAATCTCTGAGTGAACGAGTCGGAGCGTCAAACTCAATCCCACCTGAGGTAACAAAACCCAATGATTGACAGCTCTGGGATTGCTCTTCAAGACAGACAGAAAATAAGAGGGCAGGAAAGAGAGACTGGGGGAGAGAAAGGAGAGAGGGAGGAAGAGGCAAGACTCAAGGAGATGGAGCTAGGGGGTAAAATTGAAATGTCAAACTATCAAATGACGGCTGTCGACTCTGGCATCTCGATGGAAATGCTGGGTAAATTCTTCTTCTGGCTCCCAGAACAGAACACAGATGTTTGTATGGGTGCATCTGTTTGTTTGTGTGTGTGTGTGTCTAAGTACGCCTGCATGCATGAAGCAATCCCTAGTTGGACAGATGCAGACACACACTCAGCTGTTCCCCAAAATCCCCCTGATATCCCCCTGATGCTGCAGTAAAGTCAGCGCCAAGCTTCTTCCAACGCATACTCAACAAATTCTTATGTGCAGCGGTGCATTCGTTAGCACTCAGAAGTAAAAAAAAAAAATTCTATGAAAGATGAGGATGCAACTTAATGGGATCAAATGTAATAGAAAACTTTATTTCACTGTGGCTATGCCTACGCGCCACTGTTCAACAGTTTACCAGCAATGTAAGACAGTAGGCCACAGGAATGTCCTCCACTGTTACGGTCCCTCACTATGGGCTATGGGCCGGCTTATTGGACTGCAGCGGGCGCGTGAACGTGTTCACTGTGTGTCCGTGTGTAATTTCTGAACCCATCCAGATGTCGGGGCCAAATCCGGCAGTTAATTGTGGCTAATAGTGTAACGAACTAGCAGGCTTATAGCTGCAGGAGAAGAAAAGGAAAATAAGAGGAAGAGGATAGTGTTTATATCTCTGAAGTACTTATGGCTGCAATATGCAACTTGCACTACACTTCATATAATCATCCATTTTCGGACGTATTGCACAGAATATATTGTCGATGTAAAGATTGTTTTCTGAATCCTTAAGATTCTTCTCAGATCCTTTGTGCCTAGTAAACTGTCTGCGCCAGAGGTAGTGGATTTTTAAGAAAGGTGAAATAATAAGGTGATGTTTCTAGCTTTCCAATTTGTACTTTTGTGCTTTGGGATTATAAATATAAATAAATATCCATTTTTATAACAATAGAGCAAAGAGTACGAACCTGTATGGTGGTGATCCCAGGGTACCTTCCCGTCAAGATTCGTCCATCTATCAGCCTGGCAATGTGAGGATGTTCTACCTGTGGAGCACAAAGCAGCCAGTTTTAGCAACAAGAGCCATACTTTTATTTATAATATGTATGGTTTAATGTGCATTTATCGGAATTCGGTAAACTCGCTGTAAAATATATGTGCTGGTTGTGTAATTGTAATGTCTTTACTTCCTGGTAAATCTGAAATGAATCATCCTCTGAATCTAGTTTCATGATTAACCCAAAATCACGAGAGGTACTGTTTAAGATGTTCCTTCCAGGAGGGGCGTGTGAACATGTGCATGTATTGCTTTGTACCTACGGTACCTTTATTTGGTCCAACACCAAGTGGGTGATGTCAGCTTGCCAGTCCGCACCCAACATGTAGACCATCTCTCCTCCTGGCTCAGAGGGTTCTGTAACAAAATGGGTGAGGACCCGCACCAAGGCGTACTGGTACTGAAAGGTCCAGAGAAAATAATAACTTTATTACTTAATTATACGGTGGGCTCTTATCACCATAGCACTATGTTAGCTGGTGAGTAAACCAATGAACAGTACATGACAGTACACAGTATCTAAGCCACAAGTCACATCTCACTCTCTCGTTCTTTCTTGGAATGGTTCTCATTATTTCTCAGGGACGTTAAAAATCAAGAAAATAATTTAAACATTCTCTTTAATCATGTTCTTTGAAAAACAAAAAAACACCTGTAGAGTACAGCCTTTGCCCTTCCTCTCATCGTCCTCATCATCTTCACTGTCTCTGGTTGGTCTGTAAATGAGTAAATGAGAGAGAGAGAAGAAGAGAGAACAGGTGTTGGGATTATCTGGTAATTAAATGCATTTTAATGACCATTTTTGTAATTTTTTTTTACTTTCAGCTCCAGATTACCTGCAAGAATGCAACCTATAGAGCTTATATCTCACATAAAGTACACATAGAAACATCTTTTTACAAAATTGTCATTAATAAAAAGAGATTTCTCAAGTTCCATTTATGGACGCAGCAGAAGACAGTGTGAGCGGAAAATGGATTTGTGAAGTTTTAAAAAAAAAAATTGTTCAGTGGCAACTGGACCAATGAGTCTATATTTATTAAGGCTGCCTGACGGTTTCTCACGCATGCCATCGTATTAACGTGAGCCACGGCAAACACTGAGCCTCAGTAGATGCTTGTTTTATCCCCTACTTTGGCTCAACTACACAAACGACTCTGCTAAATTTAAGATTATCCATAATGGTGTATTTTTACTTATCATTATTTAAACTTTAATTATGTTAAAAGGGAAGAAACAGTTTTTTGTACTTTTGTCAGAAAGTGAAATGACAAGTAGAAGATTTGAATTTTCATTGCACTTTAGAAAAAGCTGTAATTTGTCTGGAAGTGGGTCCTGTATGTAAGATAAAATGTGTTACCCTTGTCATGGAAATGAGTTTATTTCACTTCTCTAATGTAAATTTGAACAAGATCCCAAATTACAGCTCAGACGAGAATATGAAAAATACTTCTTAGTCTTTTTCTGCAATAAAAAAATATTTAAAAAAAAACAGAACACATATAAAATATTATACATACTGTATAGCTAAATAATCACTCTTGAAACACAGTTGTATAATACGTATTAAAAAGCTCTGGATGCAACTGTAAATCTCTTTCCCTTGCTCCTTGGTGGGAGATCCATCTTTCGCTCTCACACAGAGAAAAACACATTCTTTCTGTTCCACCTACCTCTGTAGAATATCGACACAAAAACACATACAGGCAGACCCGCACAGGATCATAAATTCACACAATACACAAATGCACACACAACAACTCTGCCTCTGTGCCCTACAACTGCCCTGGATTGTGAGACCCAGGTAATATAACAGGGATTCTCTTTTCATTTCCCACTGTCCCAGTCGCATATGTGTCTCTGTGAGAGTGTGTGCCTAATAGTGCTTGTGTTTCACTCTGTGAGATAGTGGTTAGAGGATATAGGCGTGTGCGCGTCTGTTTGTCTCTCTGCGTGCACATGGGTTGGTGGCTATCTGAGCAGAAATTGGTGAAATTGAAAAATGGACACAGCAGAACAGAATGGCAGGGTGGCAAGATGGGGGAATAGGAGTAACGCACACACAAATGACCATGGACAGGCGCGCACTCACTGATACCCGCACAGAGGCACGGAGGCGTGAGAAAAGATATGCAGACTATTAGGAACGAGATTTTTATAACCTGAGAAAAAAATGGCACGCGCAGGTATGCTGCTGTGAAAATCTGAACCTTTATGATTCTGAATTTAAGTTTGAAAAGTAAATGAGGTTCTAGCATCACAGCGTCACACACATGCGCACACACGCACAGCCATTGTAGCACACAGGTTCACTGCTGGGATCACTGCTGTAGAAGCTGCGCTGCATGTTGAAGTGATGCACCTGACAAATTAACTAGCTCGATTAAACAACAAACTCTGGTACTAACTACAATTATTAAATATTAGGTAAAATTACTATAGTTTTTAAGATATAAGATTATAAGATATGATTATATGCTATATGAGCTTTCTGCGGATGCTCATGTGTGGTTTAAATTTCTTTGGGTGTTTCCAAACAAGTTAGACAGAGAAGAGAACCCTCTCTTATGAAGCACAGTTTAAATTCTTACTGCCCTACCAAATGTGTTCATCGTGTTTGCAAAGCACGCATCCAGCAAAAATTGTATCAGGATCAAAACTCAAGTATCCATCAGACTCTTCAGCAGAACCAGAGCAATTACCATCTTCCGGACTAAACAGTGGAAGCTGAGTGTAGACGGAGATGATGTCTCACTTGCTTCCCATCTTTACACACTAACAGAAAACTTGCCTCCCTCGACCTCTTAGAATCAGACAGTGAATTACCTTTTGTTATTGATAATCGGCACCCTCCAGCCTTTGACCTGGCTCAGCTCAGAATCTGACAGGTCTATCTGCAGCTTGGGCAGCCAGACAGTGAGCTGCAGCTGAGCGGACAGGTGCAGGTAGGTGAATTTGACAGCCAAAGACTGGTGGCCCCCCTTCTCCTGACCATTCACCAACACCTCGTCACATGTTGGCGAAACCTTAAGATGAAAAAGAAACAAGAAAATGAGTGAGAGCGAGTGTAAAGCAGACCAGATATTCTGTCGCTGATTGGTTACATCTTTATTAATCTTGTAAAGCACTTTGGAACAGTGTTTGCAAAGTGCCCTATAAAGAAAGGTTAATAATATGCTTCTGGAGTGTCTTCCTGCAGCATCTGTGGCATTTTAGGTTTGTGAATAACTAGGGAGCTTCTGCCACCTGCACCAGTCTGAAGCAACATAACATTTAAATGTGCAACTTGTTACTCTCTAAAACAAGCAAATTCCTTTAATTCTATCTCATTATTATAATTACTTTGAAGATGCAGTACCACCTGCAAGAATATTGCATTTTCATTTGCGTGCCAATGGATCTACGTGTACTAAAATATGAATGAGATTAAAGAGCAGGTAAAAACATTCTCTTGGCGAGATGGATTTTGGTCGTACGTTCGTCCACACTGTTTCAAGTCTTTTACACTTTGTCATAGAGTCACAAAGTATTTCTACACCGTGTCTTGCTTACTCTGTAAAGTTTAGGTAGATTGTGATGCGCGAATAAGAGACTAAACCATTCATTCATAAACAATACAACCTAAGCGAGGCAGTGTAGGTTTTCCGTCGGGGCGCAGAAGCCTTTTAATATTAAATGTTTAACAACATATATTAGTTACATATTGCATGTTTAATATAATTCAGTCCCAAAGCTTCAGCAGCACCACAATTTCTGCCTCCACAATAATGGAAATACAAATATCTATTTTTAAACATTGTTATTGATACTGAAGTGCAAAACAATCTATGTGGACACTGGATTATTCTGGTTGCATTTCAGACGGTAGACAGCACCGTTACAGATGATGCGACAGGCAGGGAAAAAGAAAATCCTGGAGTTTAGTCAGTTTAATCTTCACACTTTCTGCCTATTTGAATGTGTGACTGATCGACTTGATGTTTTTTGGACGAATCGTCCTACATGTTTTACAAACAATGGACTCACAAAGGGAGGACACTGATCATAACCCAGTGTGACTGCTTAGTTATTGTGGTGGCTCCAAACGTATACGTGCATTAGTTTGTGGTATTGTGACAAACAACACTGTCTTTCTATGTCTTTCCCTCTCACTGCCTGTCTGTCTCGTCTCACAGCTCTCTTTTGCTAAACTTTCTAAAGTTTCCCACTTCACATTGAATCCATTGCCTTTATTTAAAATGCATATATGTATTTTTTGACATTATTGTAGCTGCTGTAAAGTTCCCCAGTGTGTACAGCTCTTTTTTAGCAGTGGCTATTCTCTCCTTCATAAATATCCAGACCTTTACTCTCAGACTCAGACCAGACCAGACTAGACCAGACCAGACCACTGTGGGTGTTTTGAACAACAAAATCATTTTGTCCGCGATGTTCATCTGAATGATTATGTCTAGCTTTTGGTACTTTAGCCAGTGTCCAGGTTTTGCATCAGACTGGACAATCAAAGGACACAAACAAACACACTCATGACTGGTGTGACATATTTCTCACTTCCTTAGAAATAGAAAAGAAATGCTTTGATCTTAAAAGAGACCATTTCTTCTCTATCTACTCTCACCTTTTAATTTGTTTCAATTTTACTTTCTTCTTTTTGATTCCACTCCCGTAACATAAAAGGAAAGGTGCCCCACCCTCCTCCTCTTCGCTTTCTCCTTTCAAATTTCTATTTTACTTTTCTACCTTTAACTTTCTTTACATCTCCCCCAACATCCAACATTACCCTCTCTTGACCCTCTCTTTTTCTTTTGTCTCTGCCTCGCCCTCCATCCCTCACCACACAGTCTCCCTCTTCATCTTCCTCTCTCTCTGAAACCTGATTTACCGCTTGTTAACATCAAAGGGATGTTAGACTGTTGGTGCCGCAAACTATTTTTCCAAATCATTTTTATATTCCAGGTGTAAATTAGTGTGAAAACAGCAGTGGTTACTGTGGTACAGCTCAGTTTCCAATGAAGGTAAAAGAAAGCAGAAGTCCTGCATAGTCCGCCACCGTAGCATTGTCCAGTCATTTCAACTATAGGTATTCTTCTCAATGAGGGTAAATACCCCATAGAAATGTTTAGAAGGACTGAGGTTTTAATTCATTTTGTCTGCATTTATAAGGTTTGTGATCATAACCTACTGGGAATTAAAGGCAAATCTTTAAATAGAAAATAGAAGCAGGACAATTATATAAATATGACTCATGATCTTTGCTTTATTTACAAACAATGTATATAAAGCATGTATAATTATTTTGTATGTTTTGATTATTATTTCTGCACATTCTGTTTAAATGAGCTTGTCTAATGTTAATGTCATTTGTAGCAACAAACCCACAGGTAACAACCGTCCGACTGCAGAGTTCTGCCCTCAGAGCATTACTGCAACTTTGCCATGCAACTAAACTCGGACTGCAATTACATTTTTGTTGGAAACATAGACACTGGCCTTGGTTTAGAAGAATAAAGCAGTTTGGTAGCTGTGTTAATAGAAGACCTGTGACCTGTGACCTGATCCTGACGGCAGCCGTCAGTCACTTTAAAACCTTTGTTTGTAAGCAGGGATACAGGATACTATTTTGAATGATAGAACCCTAGTTTGAATGATTTAAAGTAACCATAACACATTTCAATATAATTGAACATTAAACCGTAGGATGGATTAATTTGACAGAAAACAAAAACAATGGTATTGATATGTTCAGTTGATATTTTTCATTCTCTTTTTTTGTTGTGTAAAATCTTTTTTATAGTTGCAGCTGTTTGTTGAGATTTATTCTCTCATTTTCTTTTAATTTCTGTTCCAATTAATTTTTTTTTACTTCTTTATATATTTATATTTATATTTGTGTGTGTGTTGCTGTGTGCGTCTTTGTGCGTGTGTGTGTGTGTGTGTATCCACATGGCACAGAACTCCGGAGAAAAGCGCCAAAATAGACTCACAAAAGCTGCCAGAGAAATGATGTGGAGATGGCGACACACACAAAAAGAATTACTTCCTGAATACAACAACAAATATACACACAGCTGGGGACTTGTGTTAATGCCAACAGAGAGGAGAATCAAAATTAAGCCTTTTTAATCGCACTGTGACACGTTTTTATTTCTACATTTATATATCGTTTCTCAGAGAAACTACTCTTCTGTTAATAAAAAATGTTATTTCATCAACCCATATGTAAAGTATCAGCTATTTACCAACTGTTTCCTGTACAGAAGCAGAACATTTACCATTGACTGATTTTTGACATCATTGTCTTATACTCATTTCTTTTTGCACAGGAGAGTTGTGTTATTGATCACGGTACATTGTTTCAGTTATAAACTGAAAATAAAAGGTCTGGTGAAAGCAGTGCACAACACTTCAGAAGGCAGTGTTGACCATCTAAGTTGTTGCCAAAACACCCATCCTCACATTATGTCTCACCTATTTCTTAACCCTTAAGTACTGTCCAGCCTTGGTCACTACCTTCTCAGGAAAGAAAAACGTTCTGCTTTATCCTCACTTTTAGTTTTTCCTCCACTGGTACTGATGCGTTTGATAACTGAAATATAGTCAAGTTTTTTTCCACATTTCTAAAAGTAAAAATTAGGACTAAAATGCGTCGAACCAGTCCGTCAATGCCATTTTGCCCTTCCACTACACAATGGTAATCAACTCCTGGCCTTAGCACCATAGCTTAGGCTCAGACAGAAAGTAGTAATGATTTTCTCATTCTGTCTCTTAGCAAGAAAGTGAATAAGTGTCCTAAAAGTGTTAAACTATTTCTTTTAAAATAATTGGGTTGATAAGTCTCTCCCTTTTGGCAGAACATAAGAAAACAAACAACACTCTGATTGCTGCGGAATAACCTTTCTGAATAAATGGCGTCATACATCAACTTTGTGCTCTGTTTCTCCCACATTGGATTAAATTTTAATGGCTCCTGAAGAAACACAGAGCAGAATAAAATAGAAACTTTAGCATTAGACATTTGTTGTCCCCTGTGGAGTCTGTAACAGTCTCTAAATATAGTTGACAAGTCACATTCAGTAGCTTTGGAGGGAGAGGGACACAAGCAGTACACAACGATTTAAACAAAAACTTCATATAACTTTGATTAAAACAAGCCTTTGGACTTTGCTAAATGTAATAAACACGACTTTACACTTAAAACTTCAATATAAGGAAAGCTATAAAGTTTCACTTTTTTTAAATGAGGAAAATATAAAAAATGTTTATCAGAAATATGCAGCTTTGAGGGGTTGCTATCATATATATACACAGTAGGACACACACACACACACACACACACACACAAAGCTGACCACAGTCACACACACAAAGATACCAAGATGCAAAACCTGACACAAGCACACATGGATTTAGAACAAGTGTTTTTGTAAGTAAACAGCTGAGTTTGAGGTTTTAGGGACACTGAAGAATGGTTTTAATCTCTCTGTTTCTGAGAAAGACTCAGCGAGAGAGCGGGACAAACGGGAGGGAAAGCACAGCAAGAAAGAACGTGGAGAGGGAGAGAGAAAAGAAAAGGCAGGAGAAAAAGTAAAAGTGTAGGTCTCAGCAGTTAGGAATTGTTGAAAAACACAAAGGCCAGAAAAAAAACTGTCTTCACCTTCATCAAATACCAAAAACAACCACAACCCTTGGGCAAACCTCAAAAGACGATTGCTGAAAACTTTCCTAACTGCTCAACAGCAACTCAAGCAAAAACCGAAAAACAGCTTGGCTGTTTCTAAAGTATGTTAGAACGCAGTAGCAGAAACCCATTTATGTTTTTATAAATTTACACGCACACACAAAGAGAAGCTGGGAGACAGTACACGTATTACTGAAAAGTCTGATTTGGCTTTGTGTGGGTGTTTTCATGTGTAGAAAGTGGAAGTGAGTGTTTCTTTTATAGTTTTAGCAACACATCAAAATCTAGGACCTTTTGTTTCAAACCTCAGAGGCTGATAGAAGACACTTGGTTGGCGTCTATGTGTTTTTCTACAAATTTAAACTGTAATTGCATCTTATCACAAGTACTTCCTTTGACTTCTAGTGATGTGCCTACAGTTGAAATAAGATATTATGCATGCAGGGAAGTGCGACCTACAGACCTCAGGCTTGTTTCAGAAAATGACATGCTTTATTCTTTTGTGTAAAGGTTAATTGATGGTCATGTCTCAATGGTATGTGCGTGTACATTCAGCCACTGTACAGACTCTTACTGTGCATTTGTCTAACCACCTGCTGCTGCTCTGGCTCCATTTCCCAGAGAAACTGTTGTTTGTTCTTTGAATGTCAGATGTTAAAAGGAATGGCCCTGCTGTTACATTATACTAATTTGTTTCAACAACTGTTGCCACCAGGCATTTGTAATTAATGTAAAAGTTATTCTAGCCCAGCCTTTGCTGTATTTTTGGATGGCGAGGAAGAATTTTTGACAGACCTGTACACTTGCCTTTCCACAATAACTGGATTTTCAGTGATCATGTGTAATATCGCCTTGTCGATTTGTGCCATGCGACTCGTTTTCACATGTGCAGTTATTGTTCTACATAGTGGTAAAAGTTGGGTAAGCATAAATCATGTTTTGACCTTTTTGGAGGCCCCGCAGTGGATGTCACACTGTGCTGTAATGAAGCAGGTGATTCGATTCTCCAAATCTGGTCATTTTGTAGTGGCTCAACCACTACAAATGTTCCAGTAGTCTTACCTGTGCCCAGTAATTAGCAACCCCTCTGGTATTACTAATTTCCATGTATGAATCTGGTCTCATGGCCCTGATAATAAGTTATGTGCAACCATCAGTAGGTTCCCTCCCAGTTATTGTGTCTCATAAACAAATGTGTGTGATCCAGTGTTGCTACAACCACTTCCCTTCTTTACCTGTACTATCACACTACCTAACAGCATGCTTAGCTACGGAGATGTTATAGCTCCTCTGTGGAGGCCTAATAAACCAAACCTCTTTCTGCCCCAGATGGGGTTTTGTAGGTATAGATGAGTTTTTTTTCCTTTTGCAACTGTCCTAAGTTGAACCTCAAACCTTTTTCCTCAATCGACATCATGATGACTGGAGGGATGAGGTCTAGATAACATGTTTATCCGAGTCTTGTTATGATGCATCTCATTAAAGATTTATTGGGAATACGAATAAAGACATTAACTGTGGCTCTGGACTTGAAAACTTACCAAGAGACTGAAAAACAAGTCAGCGAAGAAATAAAACAACTATCCCAGGGGTTTCCTCGTCTCTGGTGCCACATAAACTAATGTTTAGACTATAGAGTGAGTGTTTAGCTTCTTTCACCCCTCTTTCTCTTGACTCCCCTTCCTTTCCTCAAAAACACACACAGGGACTCCAAATCTCAACCACCCACACACCTCCATTTACCGGCGATCTCCCCAGGCTAAGTCATTTATTTAAATCCATATTCATCTCCCTTCAAGCTAAGTGATCTATCTGAATTTACAGCTACTTCTCTCCCTGTCTGCCGTCTATCTCTTACTATGTCAAATTTTCTCTATTAGTCCCTCTCAGATGGATATTTCCTCAGTGCAATGCCATCCACCCATCCATCCATCTTTCTCACTCTCGGATTTCATCTTTTGCTTTTTTCCTCTGTTTCACACTCCTCCTTCTTACCTCTTTGCCCATTTCACTTGTTCTGTGCCTAGGGCGATCCAATCCATCTGACTTTAAGAATCATATCATCCAATCAGGTCCCACTCAGTAGACAGGGGCGGGCCCTGAGGGACAGACTAACCAACTCTCTGATGGGATTAGACCTCCCACCTGTCCATCATTTAAGAAAACCCACACCAGGCCAATTGCTTCTGCACAGTTTCATATGGCTGCCATTTAGGAACGGCACTTTGTATTCTGCATGGTCTCTCTCTCTCTCTCTCTCTCTCTCTCTTTCTGCACCCATTAGATGCCAGTGGCACCATATATTATTTGGATTTCGGCTCAGATAATAGACAGCTGATGGAACCCCCCCAGCAACAAACACGCACATGCAAACACACATACACGCACAAGTTAGCAACATATCACTGGGCCTGTCATTTTGCATTTAGAGATGGGTGGAGGAGAGTAATCTCTAATGGCCATTTGCACTTTGCTTTTCTACACAATAAAACTGTCTCATAAAGAGATAGTGAGAGGAAAAGAGCAACACAGAGAGAGCAACACACACACACAAACACACACAGGGTAATCAAAGGAATTTAGATGAATATGTAGTAATAGGATAAAAAGAATATAAAAAGTTAAATAATCAAACAGCCTGTGTGAAGCATGACACACACAACAGCAAGAAACAGAAAAAAAGAAAAGAATCAGACAAAAGTAGGAAAAACAAAAAAAAAAAAGGATGTGAGATAAATTGTGACTCTTTATTTTATTTGGTGAGTTTTGTTGACTCCTGAAACATATAGGGAACTGGCTAAAACGTGGGCAAATAAATTTAGCATGAAATAGAATTGCAAACACATCGGTTCCTATGTCTGTCCAGTATGAAGGGGACCGTTTTTCATCAGGTCAAGCCTAAATTATTGTTGTAGCTCATTATGGGAATGTTAACACAGCCACTTGCTCACTGTAAATACCAAAAAACCGCATTACGAGCAATAATTAGCACCAGCAATGTTGAGCTGTTTTATACAGGCACTTTGTGTTTGAAAAAAATTTCGAGGACATTAATTTTGTATTGTTTATCATTAGTGGAAACTTCACAACAATAATTTGAGGAATAATAATCACAATATGTTGTGAAAGCTAATTACATAATCCTGCAGCCACGTTCTATATCTCACTGACATTTAGAAACTTGTTTGTAGTTCATTGAACCACTGGAGAAAAGGAAACAGTAATGACTTAAAGTATATGCTATATAATGTTAAGTAACACAAAGAAATATAGTTTGTAGGTGACATTTGCTTTGAGGTATTGGTAAATTTCGTTTGACTAAACTAACTGGCAGCCTGACCTGGACATCTTGTTTTATTTAAAATATACTCCATAATTTTATGCAACTTTTTCATAACCTCTCTGCCGCTCTTCTCCAAATAACAATAAAAAAGTGGTTTACAGAGTCTCTTTAGTTCAAAGACTTTCTCTCGTGGACTCTCCTGTCCTTGTCAGGGAGGTCTACAGGGCTTTAAGGAAAGGCAGGAAGGTTTTCTCTGTGTGGGTTTATATTTTTGTCTATGTGTATGCACTGGGGTGTAATGTTTTTTAGAAAGATCCCAGGCCCTATGTGAATTAGTATGCTTATTAGCATAGGGATATAAGTCAACATTGGCCCCAATATGTCTGTTTTTATGGCCCTATTGTGGCCTGTGTGTGGATGTGTGAAAGTGAGTATTTGCTTTTAGAGTTGCTGGTCTTTTTTTCACTCACTTAAAACATATGCAAACATGCAATTAAAATTAAAACAAAAGACACAACAGCTATAGACTTCTGCATTGGTGCAAACCAACGTTCTTAACATTTACACAGACATAATCAAATTAATTTTGTTCAAATATAAGGTCAGATGTTGTCAAAGATTAGTTTGCGTTCTGTAGAGTGTCTGATACTCTGGTCTGGCCTGATTTTACAAACAGTGATGATACAAATGTGGAAACGTTGGTAGAACTGATTGCACTGTTGCTCTGAGGATGAAAAGGCGAATTAGTGGACTGAGCCTGATTGTCTTGATATTTGTTATTCAACATATTGCTAATTATTTTGGTGATTACCTGCTTGTTCTGTGCCTGGTTTTGCCCCTTTAATTTTCCACTACATGGTTTCATAATAACATTTAGTGAGTAATGTTTAAGTGGATGTAAACATCAGCAGCGTCATGCTGGATAGGCCAGACACCTGACCTCTGTGAAAATGGTTCAAGAGACTGACTTTTCTAATCTTAATAGATCTGCAGTGGAAACTGACCACTTGCTGTTAACAGGAGAACAGTGCAGTGGGAAATGCAGCTATACCGCAGTTTAGTTGCTCTTTTTCCTGCGCTCGTTCTTTCTTTCCTCCTGTGTTCTCAACTTCTAAATAGGCTCAGAGTGAAAGGGGACGTGGTAAACATGACAAAGGCGGGCAAAGCAAGAAATGGCACGAGAGTGAGGCCATTTAGGCATCAAACAGCATCACACTGTAGCGGCATCTGATCAGAATGCCTCCTGGACCGCCACCTCCCCGTGGAGCTATTGCTGGCACGTCCGACTGGGAGGAGACCCCAGAGCAAACTGGGGAGATAATACATCCCAACCAGCATGAGCTAGCCTCAGGACCCCTCAAGAGCAGCCGGAGGAAATGGCTGGAGAAAATGACATCTGGGTTGCTCTGCTTTTTCTGTAACCTCAATCAGGACTGGATTTCCTAAGTGGCCAGAAACACATCAATGGATTGCACAGAGTGGAAGAAGCGAAATCCAACAGATCTTCTAAAGAGTTATTATCTGTGTATTGATGCTATATTGATGAAGAACCACACATGTAGCTATAAAATATACGTTTATACTGTGATGTGTGGGCATTAAAAAGAAATACATTTTCTCTCACGAAGCCATTCTTTCATCATCTTCACCTCTCAGTATGAGTCCGCCACCCACTATGACAGTAATAATGAACATGGAGCAGATTTATCACCTTTCTGACAGGTTCAGCAAAAACTGAGAGACTGAGATAACCCTGTAAAAGTAGAGCTAATACAGCTATCTGTGTATTAGATGCGGCAATTGAGTGTATGTACAGTATATGGGGAGACATGGGTAGCAACTGTGGTTGGAAGAGAGGCCATTCTAAGCAGCGCAGCACAGTATTTCTAAAAATATTAGATCTGAGTCAACATATCTAAGATTAGCTGTGGGTTAACAGGCAGTTAAAAGTAAAGTTTTTTGAAGCATACAACATGTTTTTTTTTCTTTTAGCATTTATTTAGTTGGAAAGTGTATCTCGTGATGTTCCAGGAAATGTAAACTGTGACTTGTTCTTTCCATGTTCACAGCAACACCACCCTAAAAGCAGTTAAACCCCTGGGCTTTTACCCAGTTTGGCTCAAACTCAATTACCAACCATGGTTTTAACGTTACATGTGAAGTCATGACTTCAGATTGTGATGATCCACAGGTTCATACATACCGATCGGTGCTTCTGAAGGCCTGTTTCACTTGCTATGACAGTTGTCACACTTATCTTTCTCTCCTCAAAACTACTCATACAGAACAAACCCAAATCTGCTACTCAAACCTTGGAGAGGCAACCCTGAGCGAACTCCATTTAACACTGACAAAAACATAGCTCATGCACAGTGACAACTAGCAGCAGGCCTGTCTGTGGTGTCTGAACTGCCCGAGTGTACCAGCGATGGAGTGCTAAAGCACCACCAGGAAACAAGATGGCTCCCTGAGAAAATGCAAAATACATGTATGGCAACAACTGTCAAAATGTCAGGGTGAAAGAGAGGAAGCGAGATGGGTTGAGGCCGGTGAGAAGGGAGGATAACTGAGAGAGGGAGACGAAAGACATGGGGTGTTTCAGACGTCTTTGGTTTGTGTGCTGGTAGTAAACAAAGGCCTGGTAGTTCAATGTGATGCAGAGACAGCAGGATCAATTCCCAGAATTTTGTTGTAACACGTAAAATGTATCAATGATGAAATAAAGCGGCTTCTTCTTCTTCTTCTTACCAGGTTTGTCCTTAAGCAAGACACTGAGCACTAGCTCCTCGTGTCTGCCAAGTAAAGTAGTGTTAAACTGGTATCGTGACCTTTTGACACTGTCCTGAATTATGGCCAGTGTGTTCATATGTGCTGAGGAACAATGTCTGGAGCTGCAGCATGCGGCATCACTCTACTTAAGCTGTCTATATGCAGACTTTGGTGGGTTTGCACAATGTGGTTGCTACTGTGTATTTCAGCATGGTAATTAGAAGCTAATTAGGTATTGATTACGCCCAATATATTTCATGGAGGTGAGGACGAGTTACACAGGGCAGAGCATAACACCTCAGCCATCATCAAGAGTCATCAAGCACACACACGCACACACACACACACACGCACACACACGCACACACACAGGCTGGTTCCATGGTTGTAAGGACGCTCATCGACATAATGCATTCCCCAGCACTTTAACGTAGCCTGTATTAAGATACAGCACTGATGACCAGTAGAGAAGACATCACAATAATATTTTTAAATACTAAGACAGAGGCTCCTGATCATGGGACCACTAAAAAGAAAAGCTGTTCACAAATTACTGTAGTGACGTAGCATTTAACGTACAGTTAACCTGCTCGAGTGACTGCCTCGCACTACACATTCTGCCGAACATGTGATGGGGAAATGCTGGGATTCATCCGGGGTTTTGCAAAATCTCAGAACAAAATCTCTTTCTGTGCTGTTGGAAGTGAATCACTGGAGGTAAAAATGTAGACTCTCCATCTCACCCCACCCTCAAGGTCTCAGCTCCCACTGAGATATGTCTTTAGGTACTACTAATGGTCTGGACTGATGTTGTGCACTTCAAATCACTGCCTATTTCCTAAGCTTGTTACTGCCAAATGGAAAATGTGTGAGTTTAAATGTGTGTGTGTGTGTGTGTGTGTGACCTCTGCCTTTAATCCACTTTATCTTTCATTTCCATTCTAGGCTCTCAAATGACCCAGGGCACCAGATCGAACCCTCATCCCATTACTCTCTTCCTCCACATCATCCTCTTTTTGTCACCTCTCTCCTTCTTCTTCATTTCTCCCATAATACCCGTGTTCATTAAATTTATTTGCATACCCTGAACATCAACATGTCTTTGGTTTGTGTTGCTTTTATCTAAACTTTTATTACCTGGGGAAAAAGTTGTATAGCTTCATGAAATGTGAAAGAGGAAGCTAATCAAGTCAGATGTTACAGATGTTAGCACTGATTAGGGCGATTGCCCTGTTGGGAAAGATTCTCTTTGAGTCTGTTCGTCCTCGACCTCAGTATCCTGAATCTCCTGGAGCAGCTTGAACACCTGGTGCCCTGGGTATGAGCGGTCCGGCTCGAAAACCACACGGACAGGAACTACTGGCTCTCTCTTCAGGTTGAGTTTTCAGGATTCTCCAAACAAACGGAGACGCTGTTGGGCCTCCGAGGTGTTGGAGCTCCATTGGGTCTATGTGCACACCCACAAACTTAAGACTAGACACTCTCATGATGTTGTTTTATTTAGCAGCTCTATTGTGAACCACCACGAATCAATGTATTTGCCAAAAGCAATATATGTACAGGAAATTGTCCTTGTGACTTTGATGCATATTCACAGGCTCTCATAGCGATCTGATGTAAAGTACATAGAGGGGTCCCTAATAAATGGATATCAGGCTTTAATGCAAGAGGACAGAAAATTACACGTTTTACTGCAACATAAAGTATTTTATGAGCTGCACTGCATGTATTAATTGTATAAACCATTTTGGCATCAAAACACTGCAGTTATAGGTATATCGTTTGTATAAGATCAGCATAAATGCTCAGAGTAAGATTAAATGCATTTTGATTAGTTACATTCGCTGCAGAGCCTAAAGTAGCTTGAAAATTGGTCTTGATGGTATGAATAGAGTGTTAAAGTCCAAGCAACACTTGGCAGATACAGGAAATTGACTCAAAGAAATGACAGTAATAGCAGTATTGTCAAACCCAGAGTGAAGAGAGGGATTTGGTCTCACAATAACCTGCTTATCTTCTTTTTTAAAGTGATATGGCACCTGTGCTGACTAAGACACTAATGATTTATGATTCAAATGCCTATAGTTCAGAAAAGCCAACAAAAGAGGGGAAGGAGCTTAATCGGAGCAGACGATGGCCTGATATACTTTCTTTAAAAGTTTTTTCTTTGCTTGACTCGAGCATGTTTTATGCAACAAAAAACATTTACTTGCTGTGACAGTTCTTGGTGACGTTTGGATGAATTGCACAGCTATGATTTCATGTGTTGCTTCCAGCATACTGCTCCAATTTATACTTCTGACCACCGCCTATGCAACAACGACATAATAGCATTTAAACAGTGTGTGTCCTGTGCTTCTAACATTATAAGAAAGAAACGTTTATAAGAAAGAAATATGGGATCATAAATTCAGAGTTATTTTTTTAATCAGCGTCAAACCTTTATTTTTGTTAAGTGCTGTACCTTGTAACACTGAACTAACTCAGATCATTTTCTGATAATCATAAACCATAAATAAATTATCAGCTTTTGTTCAGCTTTCGGCCTTTAAACTTCTCTCTCCCTCAATTTACCGGTCACATGTCTCCTTTCTGTTTTCTATTCAGGGGCAGTGGTAACATGTAGGCTCGCATCCATAAATAGATTGTCCTTCGTTGTGTTTTAAGTGTGATCTACCACCTCTATCAACAGGAAGAGTTTTTTGACCTTCAGAGACCAGCATCTAACTGATTGATGTCTGCTTTGGTTCAAACTACGACGGAACACCTCCTTCAGCCGCAGTTCTACCGATACAAAAAAAACATGTCGCTTGGTTTATTTGCAACATTTAACCCAACTGCAGCTGTAGAATAACAATATTTAACCTACAGCACAGAAGACGATGGAAAACAATGGAAATTTCAGCTGTTGTGAGTGTGAGTCACTAAAGGAACTTTGATCTGAATATGAGTGATGATTCACAATGACCCCACCTCGCTTTCTGATCTAATCAATCAGAAGTATTTTTAGTAAAGATCCCGACAAAAATATACAAACACAGAGTCCCTTTCCAAGGACAGAGAGCTGCATGTGTCTCCACCCTGCATGTTTGTGGGATCATGTCAACACGTGTCAAACTCCACCACTGGTTCATTAAGTGGCGCACAAATCAATTTGTAATCTGTTTTGTATCTGTCCTAACACATGCAGAAACACACACAGCCTGAATCTCGATCACATACGCATTCAGATACACACACGGGACCATGCTATGCACCCTCATCCATCAGTCCGGGGCCTTTTTGTCTTCCTCTTTGTCAAATTCAATTACTCACAACATCACTGGAGGAATCTCCACACGAACCAATTACCATTCAAATCCCCTGGGTGTGTCAGTGGCAGGATCTGTGTGTGTGTGTGTGTGTGTGTGTGTGCGATCAGTAATGTGAAACAAATGTGTGAAGGCATAGAATTAGAAACAGGATGTATTGTTTCTTCACATCAGCAGCGTATGACACACAACAATGTGTGTCAATGTGTGTACATGTTCCATAACCGTTATTCATGTATTTGTGAACTGACCATTTGCTCCACAATAACTACCTACTGGTCACCATTAGCTGCATGATTTGCTGTGGTTGACTTTATAATGTTTTCAGTTGATTAGTTTTAGCACATGAGTCTTGTAAAAGTAAACAAAGATCCCAACACTGACTCAACCATCTAACTCCAGCCCATTGGATATTTACTTCCTATACTTCACCTATTGATCCATTCATCATCTTCTCGCCACTCCCATCTTGTCTTCCCTCCTCTCACCCCCTTGCTTTGTCAGAGAAAGGCTTGCGTGAGGTCAGGATAATGATACTAATTTGTGTGTATCTGTGTGCTTGTCCCCTGTCTGTCCCCCACTAGCTTTGACACCACTGACATACGCATACTGCTGTGTCAACAATAGCAACGCACACACACACACATCGCAAATGACAGCATCTCAAGAGACCCTAACAAGATGGTTTACACTGACAAGGAATGAGAGAATGGGGAGAGAGGGCTGGAGAAGACGGGGGACATTATTATCTATGCGGTACACCGTCACTGTTATCAAGAACAAATAGGCTACAGGTTCAACTAATGATTCTCAAACCATATGTTTACTAGCCGGAGTTTGGAAAAGTACAGCGCAATTCCCCCTCCAAACATTCATCCACCATGAGTAATTAAACAAAAGGCTCGTAAATGGAATGTGATGTGAAACCAAATGAGAGCTCTAATCTTCTCCCTCACACTATTACATGTGGCGCGTAACACCAGAAACGGAGACGCATTATTTTCCCTTCAAGAGATGATCCTTCACATTGTTGTGAGTTAAAGAGCGAAGCCAAAGTGGAGCGGTTGCCCAACTAACTTTCGGCAAGAAAGGGATATGTGACTGCGATAGTGGAGAAAAACGGTTGATATTCTTCGAATCAATTATTAATTCTCTCTGCTGGCTTGGTTTGAGGTTTCTGAAGTAATGAAAACCATTAAGTTTTAGCAGTGGAGCGGGTCAACAAATTTAAATACCTCTGTGTTCACGTCTCCGAGGACCTCACATGGACTCGTCCGCGCACACTGCACTAGATCAGCTCCCCCATCACTGTAGGTGCAGCTGTGTTACACCCGAAGGTTCAGGACGAGAGCAATCGGGATTAGCAGCCATCGTTGCCGCTCATCCCAGTAACTGTCGGTTTAATCTGCTGGAATCTGGCACAGAAAAACGCTTTGGGAGCCTAATGGTAAAAACAGAGAGACTCAGGAGGAGCTTCTGGCCTCTTTAACCAGGGCACAACACCACAGGTGTGTAACTGTGTGTAACCACTCTTCTGTGCCGTCTTACTACAATCTATGATGTCTGGCAATAAATTAATCTGAATCCGAATGAATTAAATTGGTTGATTTCTCTATTTGACAGTTCCTAAGTATCCGAATTAACTACCAGCAGCTGAGCATTTAGAAAAGAAATGTGACGTCACTTGATAGATGTTGAGAGCACAAGTAGTAGTTTACTAATTATCTGTGTTATTGCCATAATGCATTTAAAGTGTACACCGCTGTCAAACATGGTACAACATGGACGAAATGAGACCAAACTTTTCTTCAACCCAAAACCCTGAGTTCAAGTTTGCTGACACTTCAGCAGGATACGACTGCAATTATTTATGAATTTGCCACCACGGCACCTGAATTACCTGCTTTGCAAAAGAAATCCAGCCGTGCTGGTAATACTGGTAAAACAGCTGGTCATTAAGGTGCAATAAGAATCAACATGAAGTAGATTTCAGAGGTGGAGTGTGCTCAAAACCAAAGCCACAGCTTTGACCAAGACAACATGTTGCAGCTTAACGTTTGTTTCCCAATACATTTGTCATAAAATATAGAGGCTGGAATAAAGGGATCAAAATGATAGGACATCCTTCTATTCCTGCCTGACCCCATCAATGTAATACAAACACAGACATACTTACTTATAGAAGTACCTCAAACACACAAAGACTCTGAAGCACAAGTCAGAAATGCACAAAACACTGCTAAAACACTCTACGTTACCAACTATTGAACATGCAGTGTGCATATGTACCCACCCCCACCGGCCATTTGCGTGCACACACACACACACACACACAGCGCAAACACCACATCTATGCGACTGAGTTCCTTCTAGTTTCACTGTGTTGTTATTGATCGTACTTAAACAGCACCACTCCTGTTGGCTTGTATCAGGAAATTGGCTTCATATTGAAAGTGTCACAGCACGGGCGCGCTTCATTTTTGGCCCTGAGGGCACAAAGAACGTAGCACAAAAGGGATCAATCTTCTTTAGCATGGGTACGTTTCTGTAATGTTGTTCTACACACACTACTTTATTAATTAAAAACAGTTTTATTGTTGTTAGTGCTTCACTCTGTCTTTCATCTCTGCCGTTTCCATGGAACTGACCCTGACCCTCGTATCCCTGAGGAGGGGGTCATAAAGAAAAAAAAAAAGTGAGATACTAATCACACGTATTAGGGTTTGTGAATTATGTGACAGAAAAAAAATATATTAAACAGAACTGTGTTCTGTAAATGTAACTAAACCTTGCGTAGTCACGCTTCATCGAGCCATTTCAGAAAGCTCCACAGCAACTTCAACATACAGTTAGAAGACGATGTAGCTCGGTTCAGCCCCGCCTGTTTAACTATTTAGCCATCACGCTTTAATGGCATTCGATTAAAATACTCGCTTTACCAAAACTCCTAATTAGATGCGGCTAACCTCAAACAAACATGTTATTTGTGCACAGTTCCACACGCGAACAATTCCAAATCATTTTCCTATGACATTCAGTAAAACAGACAGTGAGATTAGAAACGTCTGCCCACTGAGATAAGTGTCTCATTATGCTCTGTTGCACACAGAGAATTAGAGAACATAAATCCTCCAAGATTTTAGATTACAATGATGAATCAAGATGGATTTCCTGCTGCGTAAAATACCCCAGTTTACCTCCTCACATAGTTGTGATTTCCATCCTGTTCTTAAAACATTGTCTCTATTTCTTTCGTGCTTGAGAAATTATTTGTTAATCCATATTTCGCATACCTGGCAGACCATGACTTAAGATGTTTTGGGATTAGTTTGAGCCTATTTTTCACTTTGGCACATGTTCAATCTTGAAGCAAAATTACCGACTGGTTAAGCAATTACAGTTTTACTGTCTTCCCCAGAAAAATGCTGCAGGTGGGAAGCAATCCAGACCAGAGTAAACAGTCTTTACCTGATCTGTGCAGAAATTAAAATCTGCAATAATTACACCACTATATAATGTATTCGTTAAAAATGTGCTTCCAGATGTTTTCGTTGTCTTAGACTATCGTACATAATTGTCATAACTCTCCCTCTCTGTGAATTTGTACCTTGACCACGTCCACGTCCATCGAGCTGCAGGTGATCGAGTCGTCCACCTCCCTCACTTGCCCATTGGTTTCCACAGTAACCAGTTTGACAGGAACCGCGACGCGTCGACCTGTGAGAATGGCCGTGTTCACCAACTCCGTGTCCTACAGAGAAATAAATAAAGAAAAAAAAGAACATCCAGTTTCTGCCATTTACTATTTAAATGATGGGCTTGTACACTGAAAGCATCAAAAGCAATTTATGTATATTATATCCTATTAGAGAAGGCCATTTCATTACGTCTTTCATTCTGACAAGTTGGAATTCACAAATAACCTTCTGAAGTTACACTTGCTTCATTTTTCAGAAAACTTTTTATTATTTGTTGTTTAGATGACTTGCAGTTATTAGGACATGATATTTAGTCCTAATGTGTGAGTTTCAGCTTCTCTGTGAAGGAAGACATGGCTGGTGTTGCTGAAAGATTCAAAGAGATAGACAGGAATTAACAAGTAATAGAGACGGGGGAGAGTTTTAAAGGAAGACAGAGCTGAAAAAAGGGGTGATTATGAACCTCGGGATTATTGTAATCAACATGATTACATTTGATTAGATCCTTCCAACAAAAATAGCACAAACACACCAGCACACACCTTAGAGCGCTGTGTGCCAGCATCAATCTTGATTATTCGACATTGACTTTTCAAGGGGGCATTTGTCACCGCCAACACTCACACCAGACTAATTATTGGGTGTTTTCCTGGTCCCACTGTCTCTAGACAGGTTGTGTTTGTGTGTGGGTGTCCTTTGGTACTACATTGGACATGAACTGGACATTGGGGATACCCACATAGAAGATTAAGATAAAGATAGATACACCTTTAGACTGAGGATAGCTTTGGAAAGGTAGGACTTTTATTTTTCTGCATGTAGGGTTAGGACTTGGGGCTGGAGCTGGATAAACTCTACTCCAGTAATATCAATATGAGAATTAAATAACGTTGATGTCACACATACTCTAAAGTACAAATACACTTAAGTACTTAAGAATACTTAAGAACTCAAATTCAACACATTTCAATCAGAAAACGAGAAATGAGCTCATATGCAAATAAAATACCAAACTAAAGAGCACTTAAAGGCTCAAATGCATCTATAACAGCAGATCAGTGCAGATCCACAAGAAACAAATATACCTAATATGACAGGACCACGACGCACACACACACCCAGTATAAGCTCACGTGATTGTTGACAAGTTGCCCTATCCTTCTCTGCTGACCTTTATTTAATGAGATCTCTCACTCTTTGTCTCCCTCACACACACACACACACACACGCACACACACACAGCCATCCATGCAAAGGGGATCTCTATTTGAATTGACTTTCCCAAAGTTTCTTTCCATGTTCCTTCTTAGAGAGCCTGGCTGAAAAAAACACAAAATTACATAAAGTTGTGCCCAATAATTATTTTCTTCTTATATATGGTTAGAGATTTAACATTTGGCAGAGGGCTGGGATGCAGAGATAGCAGGATCGATTCCCAGCTGCTTCCCAGCCCTTCCCTCATACCAGGTGTGTCCCTGAGCGAGACACCCAGCGCTAGCTCCCCGAGCGCCGCCTGTGCCTGCTCACTGCTCCCCCCAAGGGGGGATGGGTCAAATGCAGAGAATACATGTCGTTGTAACATGTGAAAATGTATCAATAAAGTGAATTCTTCTTCTTCTTCGTAAAATAATAAGTTTGTATACTAGGAATATTTTTGCCAACTTACTTCCTGTTGTTAAATGTAACTTTGACATGAATAAAGATTTTAAACTTGAAATGAGTTTAACATACTTATCATTAAGCGCTTGACTTGTCAGAGCTTGGGGGACCACACGCTAATCTGATCTCATGCTGAACGTGTGTCAGCGTGGGGCATGAGCAGTAGACGTGTTGTTACAGATTGAATTAAAAATCTGCCTTTAAAATGTCTGCGTGAACTTTTTCTTACAGTATATTTTCCATATTTATAAAAGATTCATCTGCTCAGCAAAGTAAAATGAACACAACACCATCACCCCCCCTTCTTCTCTTAGTTTTCCTTCCCCTTCTTCACTCTGCTTAGTCTCACCTTAAATCAGAAATAGATACTTCATATACACATGTTCAGTATGTACCTATACAGCATATGTATGGTAACCCAACAGAAGACAGTCATGCAGATGGTGAGAGGGGGAAACAGGTGAGGAGAAGGAGGAGCAGTGAGGACAAACAGGATTAAAAGCATGGAAAGATGAAAGCGGCAGTGCAGGAGTACGAAGGGCAAAAAAGAAAGTAGACGTGCGGAGAGAAAATTAATGAGAAGATTCTCCTTCCGCCTTAAGGGAAGGGGAGCAGATGGAGGAATAAAAAAAAATCAAAGAGGAAAAGGGGAATGATGACAAACGATAAGATGTATTTTTCTGTGTTCGTGGTTAGTAGGTAGTCTGTATGTGTTACGATGCTCGTGTGTGGATTTGGGGAAACTGTCTCTTGAAAGTCACAGTAGTTGAACAGATAATATCATGTTGGCAAACAGAAGGGCTAAACACAAAGTAATGAAGTGTATCAGGCCACAGTGTCAGTTGCTTATTATTTAACTTTGTCTCCTATACAGAAAGTAGCCTTTACACTGTCTGCATTGTGATGTGTGGATTATTTCTTCACTTATTTTTAACTAAGAATAGACTCGTTTAAAGCACTGGAAATATGAACTAGATTTTAAGGCTTGTGGTTGTATGCCTCAAATACTACAGCATTACACGCATGTCTGCCCAGATATTCTAATTCGTTGGACCTCCAGACGTTGACCTTTGTCTCTGACTAAAAATCTACCTGGTTGGGATGTCGGGACAGATGGACAACTCAAAAGCATCATACCTCTGGCCATGATTCTAGCCAGGATGGAGGATTAACAAATGGACACATAGAACTAAACGCTTTAAATTACAACAGATCCTCAAGTATTTGACTTTTCTGTCTCTCAGTAAATACTAATAATTACATCACTTTGTGACACCGAGCTTGGTTGGCCCAAGGCCCTGTTGAAATTACATTCATTTTTATTGAGTGGAATCCCTTTGATTACCGATTCCCTCACAAAAGTAAAGCACACTCACAAGTCTGATATTGGTGACCCAAATTCCATGAGTAAATGCAGATCGGGTCTGCTGAATACACTAAAAACACTGTTCTAATCTATTTGCATGGGTTTATATTGGCGATGAAGAGAACTTCAGCAGTAACTTCAACTTACACCAAAGTAAGAGAGAAGAGTATGACGAGACCGAGAGGACGGAGTGGGAAAACGAGACAACGCTGGACTGGAAACACCACAATTAGAAAAAAAATGAAAACACAGCAGAAAGACAAATATTAAAGTGAGAGCAAAGGCGACACAAAGAGAGTAAAAGAAGGAATTTTCTGCCTGTCCAAGGGAATTATTAAGTGGCTCGTCAACAACCGGCTCCCCACTGCCTTCTAAAGCTGCTTCATACTGCACTGAGATAAGCTCCGAGGAGGAGTGTGTGTGTGGGGGGGGTGAGGTCTTATATGTTAGGACTTTGGATGTATGAATGAACAAGCGCTGGTGTGAGTTCATGTAGGTTCACCTGTGTGTGTGTGTGTGTGTGTGGTCAGAGGACTGTAGGAAGACAGAGGGAGCAGCAGAACAAGTGAGAGTGTGCACACATGCAGTCTAACAGTCTGTGTGGAAGTCTAGGAAACAGCTTCTCTCTTCAATGGACTTAATCGATCCATGTGGGGTGTGTGTGTGTGTGTGTGTGTGCACACGTGAGTGAATGTACCATCTAATGTCTGTAACAAGACCACACAAACACACCCACCCACAGTGTCCCACACGCTTTTGTAAAAGAGTTGACACGGTGAAAAAAAATGGGCCGTTTTACTCTTCTGTAGAAATTCAATTCCAACTGTGGCTTACAATAAGAGTATGTAAGCAGTTCTCTTTCTGTCTGTCTCTCTCTCTCCTTCTCTGTCAGTCTTTCCCCCACTCCATCTCCCACACACACACACACACATATGCCAGAGCAGAGTCTCTTTCAATCAAAACGAAAGTGCTACCATGTAATCTGTGCTCGTGTTTTCAGCAAACGCACAAAGACATTAACACACTCACACATGAAGAATATGTTCTTCATGTGTGAATATGTCTATCCTGTCTACATCTCTGTTCATTCCTTAAATTGTTGAGTTTCTTATTTGGAGGAAATTGCTTGGAACATATACAAGTCTGGCTGTCCTTTCTCTGTGTCGGTGACCTTTTCACCACAGTCTGGTGATACAAACACAGAGGATCGCGGCACAAGAGTATGCCGCTTCTCCTGATACACTGTGTGACGAATTCAAATCTAGTTGTGTGAAATGAGGAAAAAAAATGCTGCTCACACTCTCTCTATATATTGTGTTCCATGTTTTTAAGAAAATCTATAAGAATAAGTTTGGAGGCTTCGTTCCCCATAGTGTCTTTAGACATCCAGGTGTTAACGCACAGTCACATAATGCACAGTATGTCTTTCTTACCCACAGGTATGCTTTCAATGCAATTAATTAATGAGCCCCCACCCCTTTGGCTATTTTCCATTCCTGCCTGACACGCACATAAACACCAACCACAATCATAGGCATACACAACAACCAGCGTACACACTGTAGACACCATGCTACCAAATGACCTATAGAACACATTAAAGCTCCCTCTATCGACATACTAACAATTAGGCAATTAGGAAAATTGTTAATGGTGTAATTGTCTTTTTTTTTAAATACCCCCCAGTAACAGACTCTGTGTGCTTGTGTATATCTACTCAGAGACAGACAGAGTAGTAGAAGGTTTTCTTATGTCTAAACACAAGCAGAACAAACAAATGTGCTTTTGTGTGCGTGTGTGTGTGTGTGTGTTTGCTATGTAATCAGTGTTGTTCACTTCACCTGTCAGTGCTCATAATCTTTTGTCTGATTGGTGTAAGTGCTGCTCTCTGTAAAGACTTAAACGATTTATTGTTATTAATTTAGAAGAAATGTGTCCGCTGTGTACTACTGCTTCTCGTTCAGCTGGTTTTCTCTGTCATGTCTTACTGCTTTAGCTGTTTTATGTTCTCCATGTTCTTCCTCTGCTCCCCTTCACCTATTTCCTGCCCGAAACCTCAAATGTTTGTCTTTGTATTTCTGTGTCTATGATTTCAGGGAAAATGAAAAGAGGAAAAGAAACAGACAAGAACAGACATTTGAAAGTTAACACTAAACTAAAGTAAATTACAGGTCATGCATGAATAGATGTGCTCTATAACATTACATATGACATAAATTATACACTGAAGCCACTGAAGATCTACACGTGTGAAAATCGAACTGCTGCAATTTCATTTTTACGGATGAGCTCACACGTCTGGTTATGTTGCTGCCCTGTCATGAACTTGATTTATAGGTATGATTTGTGATCACACTAAAAACATCCTTGGTGCACGAAAGCACAAAGAATACCACACTAATGAGACTGTGGGACTATAGAAACACATCGGCTCTAATGCAGCACACAAGCGCAAATGTAGATTCGCTGTCCTTAAGTAGAATTGCGCTTTTCTGCCTAAAGGTATTATTTCTCCAGGTCATTCTGTTGTTACAGCTGTACGAGCTGTATGTGTACAAAATGTTTTTAAAACTCTGTGTGTGTGTGTGTGTGTGTGTAGCTCAGCAGTGAAAGGAAAATTGGTTGAAGGCACTTAAGTGCAATTTACTACACACCCATTAAACACATTGAGTGTATTACTGTGTGTGTGTGTGTGTGTGTGTGTGTGTGTGTGTGTGTCCCTGCATGTGTTGCTCTGGACAGTATTTTCGATGGAACTGCACATGCTGTCTGTAATCCCAGGTATTCACATACACACACACACTAAGATACTAAGAACTGATGGCTACTGATAGTTCTCATACAACTGTTTTGAAGTTCATTCTCAACTATTTATTACGGGTAAAGTTTTCTAATTAGCTGCTTTTATGACCTTGCCTTGGCTGTGAGTTAACTTTTTGTCGAAACACAGAGAAGCATCACTGTTTCCTGTTCACCCCGGCTCGTCTGCACAGCTAAAGAGGGATAACCGCTTTAGAGCAAAACAGTTAAATTAAGAAAACATTACCGTGTGATCTACATCTTCATTATCAGCTCTCCGAGCTGAAGTATTCTTAGAAGAAGAAAAAAAGAAAGGCAGCAGGAAATTAAGTTTGCCCATTACCCGGAGGCGAGTGATTTAGACAACGGAGGAGTTCAGAAGAAGGAGTTAAAGGAATAGGACTGTTTGGTTATTGCTGAATTTAGATTTAAAAAATTTAAAACAATATTTATTTAATTTCTATCATAATACACATCATTTTTTTTTTGCTTTTTCTCACGTCGTTGTGTGAAACTGAAGAAGAAAATTTGAGTTCGGCTTTGGTTGCCAACTGTGGTCAAGTGATGTAACGCTGATGCCTTCCAATGCTGGTATTTACAAGTTGATTCTTTTATGTGTTTTCTTCCCTCCCTCTCTCTGTTTACAGGTATCGCTGAAGTAAATGAACCTTGACTTCAAAAGATACTGTGATTCAGCAGAGCGTCTGCCCAGTGCCACAAAAGTAAATACAGTTTACTAAAATAATTAGAGACCGGTTTCCTAATGCGCATCATCAATATCATATCAAATCTTTGTCACCATGAACGTCTTGTAGAGTGTGGTTACATTCAAATGTTTATAAAAGTCAGTGTGCACATTTTACATTTTGTTTTTCAGCAGAAATTGTCCGTGTCAACCAGTATAAGGTCAACTACATTATGCTTTCCCTCTTACCAGAAAATGCTGTCTTATGGATATCCTTGTTCACCTGTTCTGTGTGTCACAGGGTGTTAAAGTCAGGAGCCTTTTAAGTCTTCGTTATTAAAATGAGAACAACCTGCTGACCATACTCACACAGTCAAAATGAAAAACAAATGCATGCAAGATGAGGAGGAGGGGAAAGGTGAGTTGGGAATGATGCATAGGGGAAGAGTAAAAACAGGAAAAGACGGATCATGAGCTCTAAATACTGAAGAGGAGGAGGAGATAAAAAGAGCAGAGGTGGGAGGGAGAGAGACAGATGAGGGAGGTGACAGTTGGGCGAGCTGCCTAGACAAGATAGAGGTTTGGGATGTGTGTGTGTGTGTGTGTGTGTGTGATGTCAGGGATAAATGGCTATTATCACTATGACAATGTTAATTACAGCCAGACTATTAGGCCTGAGGAGTGCCGGCTCATTTATTTGGCTGCATCACAGCTGTGTGTGGATGTGTGTATGTCTGAGTGTACGCCTATGCCATTTCTTATACTTGTGAGTGTATGTGTGTGATAGCATCAAATCTATTTGATAGACAGGGTAATTACTTCAGCTTTGGCCAAATGCTGAAATGTTTCTAGTCATCTATAAGACTTCAGACTTAATCATTGCGAACTGAGCATGTGCCAAATTCCCACTCCTTCAGTGGCAGTTATTTTAAGACTTTTATAACCACATTCCACCCTGATGGAATCAAAATATATCAGTGGAGTACTGTACATGCTTTTTCACACGTTTTCTGGGGAAAGTAGTTACTGAGTTTGTCAAAGAGATGAACAACCACCACAAAGAGCTGCAAGGGAGGCATAAATACAAGCAAAGTAACTACGTAAAGACACAAAGTGACGACAAATATCCCTCGAGGCAGTGCAAAACACAACATATACACCAAAGACACCCTAAAAAATTAGTTGTTTGTAGTTTTATTGTGCGTCTTAGTGTTAAGAACAAAATAATGATCACATAAAGACGAAATAATTATGTATCATGTATCAAATAAAATATAAACTTGTAAATCAGCGGCCTGGTAGCTCAATGGTTGAACCCCCCCCCTGACTCTTACTCCATCCCCTACCAGGTGTGTCCTTGAGCCAGACACCCAGCGCTAGCTCCCTGTGAGTCGCTTTGGATAAGAACTTTTGCCAAGCAAAGTAAAGTAAATCACAGCAAAGGTTTGCAAAAATATAAAGTACTTGTAGAAGTATATTGCTAATGCGCAATTAAATGTGTGAAGATGCTGCTAAATTCCTATGTAGATGTGATGGGGACTTTAGTAGACATCAACGCATCTAGAAAAGGAAAAGAGGGTGTTTTCAAGATGCCGTCGATCCTCGTGTAAGTGATTTAACCACACACTATGTGATGAAAAGTCCAATTGATAACTTCACGCCAATAAAAGCCCAGCTGGTGGCTGGACAACAGTGTGAGACAAAGATTGTAGCAGATACCTTCCAAGTGCGAATGTGTGTAGTTGTGTAAAATTTGAGGCAGGATATTGCTCAAAAAGAGCATTTTTGCTCATGCTGTCATCCACACCAATTAAAACGTGGTGGTGCAGTGTTGCTGAAAACAGACGCAGGTCCCTTAGAGTCACTGAGGGGCACAGCTGCAAGGCCAAACGTTTTGGATTCCGTTAGTAAGTCATAGTGTGTGCTTCAAAGGAGAAAAAACATCATCTTTAGATCTCAATGATTCGGCTTCAAGTGTCATTCAAAGTGCATTAAGATAATTAATGAAGATAATGAATCGATGGAGGGAGAAACTACAGTATAACTTCCTCATAACCATCCTCCGGTATCTCTCTGAGTCTAAGACAGCAAATTTCCTAAACCGCTGTCCTACTGTCCCTCACTGTCCCTCACTGTCCTGTCTACCTTTTAATTGCCCCTAAGGCATAAATAAAGTCTTCTGATTCTGATTCTACCATCTATTATCTAAAATAATCATAGATTAGGAGTCAGACGGGGTTCGAACCCACAACCTTCTGCATCCCAGTCTAACGCTTAACTCATTGAGCTACCAGGC
>JAUMTR010000027.1:17337544-17351914 GCA_032270685.1 Microctenopoma stevenorrisi | reverse complement strand
TGGGTTCGAACCCCGTCTGACTCCTAATCCATCCCCTACCAGGTCTGTCTCTGAGCCAGACACCCAGCGCTAGCTCCTTGTAAGTCGCTTTGGATAAAAGTGTCTGCCAAGCACAGTGAAGTAAAGTAAAGTAAAGTAATGAGGATGTAGGAGTATCTGTTCCTGGCAATTGCCACACATCCAACCTACTTCATCCTCGTTTCGCTGCCAGCATGCAAAGCGAAGGTTGCACCAGTGGACAAACACTTGAGAACTATGGGGCCGGGTTTTCTTGGTGACAGTTTGCTAGTGATTATCACGCATCAGAGCAGTCAGTTAGTTAGAAGTCAGGCTCCAACAACTGTTATAATAAAGTATGTAGGTGAAACAGCACGTATTGATTGTGTGTCTATCTACTCTATATGGGTGTAATATTCAACTCTTTGACTGATAATAACTTAATATAACTGCACTAAATAAACCGTGTTTATTTCAGAGCGGCTGGAAAAGTGAATTACCATATGCAGTTAAACCAGTCACATTATGCTGATGTTGTGTGACATATTGTTGTATAACGACCTAAAAATTACCAAATTGAAGAGTTCTGTCTCCTATTATTTTTGTTTCATTTAGGTTCTTTGACTTTGATTCCTGCATTTCTTATTTTAGTGATCTGGGAAATGTAATGTGTCCTTCTGTAGCACTTAGGGGAAGTCGAAATGGATAAGAGCTTCAGCCGAATGCCTGAAATACAAAATGTAAATGTAAAAAGCGGATGACATTTTGCTTTCCTCTTCACAAATTAATGACACGCAAAAATGCAGGCAGACGGGGGAGGGGTGGTGGGATGGGAATGGATGGATGGAGCTGGATAGGGAAGGAGGGAGTGTGAGGAAAGGAGGGAAAGAAAGACAAATTAAATGGAGAGTGGGGACTGTAAAAGGAGAGAGTCATTTTGGGAAGGCAAAACGAAACAGGGAGAGATGAAGGGATGGAGCAAGAGGAGAAGGGATGTAGACGTTTGGTAGATATGAAAGCTAACAGCCCATCCAACACACACACGCACACACACACCACTCTTGCAAAGATCCCAGAGAGAATTGTACTTTCAATTTCCAGACTCCTAATTGCATTAGAACTGCCCTGCTCTCGTCTCCTCTCTCTCTTTCTCTTCCCCTATGTCTCTCACTTAGTTCTCTCTTCCTCAGCGCTGCGCAGGACTTTCAAGGGACTATTACATGGTGCTCTGCACCTCTGCTGGGCTCTCCTCTCCACTCCATCTTTCTCTCTATGTAGCACTCTCTTTCTCTCTCCTCTCTGTACCTCCCTCACTCTCCTGCTTCCTATTTCTCATCCTTTTTTGTTTCCTCCTTTTTTTGCTCCTACCAATTAGTCAAACCGTTCCCTTCCTATTCTGTCTATTCCTGCCTCCATCAATTTTACTCCGTCCCCCTTTCTCTTTCTTCTTACAGTCTTTTTCCACCCCCACCCTGCCTATTTGAAACTAGTCAAAATTTTCAGTCTCTTCTTCTCTCTGTGTTATCATATCAGTCACTCTGTCTGTTTCTCGCCCACTTCTGTCACTTATACTTAGCTCCCCCTTCAGATAAAGGGGGAGGTTCAGCTCGCTGCTGGGTTGGAATATTTCTCCTCTCTTCTATGTTTATTAATATCCTCTAGCAAGGTAGCTAGTTTTGGTACTTCTGTAGGACTGCGCTCTCCCATTATATTAGGATGATGTTTACTTGAGCACTTAATTTGAACTGTTCCAATACAGCTGCTTTAGTGGCCCACGAGGACCCGGGTGGGATTAAATGTAACTGGACATGAAGGAAGCTATTCTCAGTTTCTGATTTAGTCCTCCACAAAGTAGGAGCAAAATCAAAAAAAATCTGCTGCTCTGTTTTATGCTTCTTTTTTCAGTGTTTCATTTTCAGAATCAAATATTCTCTTTTCTCTTTAAGAGATTTAAATCTAGGGGGGAACAATTTTTTTTGTCCCCAAACGGGGACACAACAGAAAATAATTGAGAACCACTGATCTATACGAACCTTACTGGACTATAACATGCTGCTAAATGCCAACAAGTTCTGTGAACACTGAGTTATAAGTGGGCCTGTTGGGTTTTCTGTATATATTTATATAATGTGTAAGGTCTTAAACCTTACACTGTAAAGTGTCTTGAGATGACTTGTGTTGTGAATTGGCGTTATATAAATAAAGTTGAAATGAATTGAATCATTCAGATAATTAATGTACCTGCACTTGTGTGCCAACGGTTTGTTTGTTGAATGACAATAAAGTCTAAGTCTAAGGCTATCAAGTTAAATCAAGTATGTGTGACAAATGAAAATCAGGAAGAGGGGCTAATACATTGTCACAGCAATGTACCTCTCCTCCTGTTCGAGCAGATTTTCTCACTTTCAGGTTGCAGACCTGCTAAATTTCAGTAGATTTCATATGGGTTTTTATTGCAACCACAAAATATAATGGAGTGATTTCACATTTTAGTTTTTACTCCTCTCTCTTTAAAAAATGTAATCAAATATAGTGCTTGTTTGGATAAAAATCTGCACGTTGTAGTATGCTCTTAGGCTCACGATTAATCATCCTTCACTCACACTGTTTTTGGTGAGGTCATATTTTTGATAGGTACAGTTCTTCACATGGGAGTACCTATAATTGATGAGATTATAGTGGAATAAAAAAAAATATATAGTTTCCTTTGGTGTCCTTTCAAAGCCTGAACAACCTTTTGTTTCGCCCAGTAACTTTGCACACTTTGATGCGGAAAGCACTTTGATATATAGTCAAGTGAGGTAGAGGTGATAATTAAGAGCTCATTGTGTGAAGTCAGACACAGCATGCACACACAAATACTGCAGCATCCTTCTATCTATCTTTGGTAAACATTACATTTCTTCCCCATGTGGTTGCTGTCATCACTTGCACTGGGAACATAAAAGTCGGATACAGACATTAACACAACAGAAAGAATATAGAGCTTGTGTTTTTGCGTGTACCGTCACCAGCACCTCTTGCCTGCAAGTTATTTTTAGATTTTGGAAATGTAGTTTTCATCGAAACATTGGACATTGTAGTTCAAACCTCGGTCTCCTAAACATTACATTTCTACACTAGCAGCCTGTCACAGCATGTTGTTAGGTTCAGGGAAAGATGATCTGGCATAACACGAGTGGCCGATTCAAACTTGGATGATGTTAGACCAAGCAGAGACCGTTGCCCTCAGGTTCAGTGTTTTCATTGTTTCTGGTAGTGTTGTATAACAATTTCTATTGTAGCAGAAAGAAAAACTTTAAAAAACATTATGCATTTATGGTTGCTCAATGAACACAAGTTACGCAAACCGCCTAAACTGCTTTTACAAAAAACACACAAAAATATTGTTCTTCCTGAGACACCTTTTAAAGGTATAATAGTTTTCATTATCACAAGGACAAAGTTTATTATTGGGAGAAGAAATCAACACAATGAGATCATTTAGGGGATAACGTGTCATCAGCTTGTGTCCTTGTCCTTTGTGTAGTAGCTAAAGTTACATTCAGGTCATGGAGAACATGAGTCAAAAGTTAATTAACAAGCTTTGTTATAAAAAACCAGCACAGACACCTGAAAACCTTTAGCGTTGTTCTGAAGGCATTTTACAAATCCCTTCAGACCCTTCTAAGAAGTCGGTATTTTAAAAATGCTCTGTCCACAACATTTAAAAACTTTTTTTTCTATTATCAAAAACAAATGAGCTGACCTGCATGAGAAACAGGTCAAAATGGTTTTTTTGAGGATTCTAGTAGAGTAGTAGAGGAATGCTGCTGAATTGGACAGGTGAGCTGCTTAAAGATGTCCAAAGAAACCTGTTCGTTCCACGTTATACACATTGGCAGGAGCAACTTTTCATGCATCTGTTGACTCTTTTTTACACTTATTTTAGGGACCTCCTCTAGCCTTATAGCTTTTGTCATTTCCTGACTTACTTTCCTAGCTTTAAACGTTTATTTTTCTTTTCCACCCACACCCTTTCCACTCTCTCCCTCTTTCTCCTGTTTCTGCTGAGTGATTGGAGCGAGCCAGAGCCGCTTGGTATGGAAATGAACATGTAGCTCAGGACACGCAACTATTCACTGACCCAAATACAAACACGCATTCACACACACACACACACACACACACACACACACACACACACACAAACACACACACATTGTGTGTCACGTGCTGATTAATTGGACAGTCAAAGGCTGGTAACAAGTAAATCCTGGAAGTGGAAAGATGTAGGAGGGCATGGGTGAAGACAAGGATTTGCTGGCTATTGAGTCATCTGCGTAGACATACAGCGGTGAGGAAAATAGGAGACACAGAGGTTAATGGAATAACATTAGTTGAGATTTATACATGATTCAAAAGTACCCCAGAAGAAAAAAAAGTCTGTGAACCCTTATTAAAAATGTTTAGCGGACAAAACTTTCTCTGAGTCGATTTTATAAAGTAATGTAACATTCTACGTTTGATGTCTCCAACTAATAAGTGGAAGTGAGATTAACGGAGTTGCTGTCCTGCTTTCCTTCTCTCGTCCTCCGCTTTAGGATTTGTCGATTTTGCAGAGAAATCATCGGAGAAAATGTGCTTGTTAGTGTTCTTCTAAACAACAAAGCCAGCAGCTGAGTGAGTTAAAACAGACACAAAGGACCTGGTAAGTGTGTTTGTAAGACTGATCCAACAGTCAGTGTAAATGAGCAACCTCGGGTATCTACGCCAGTGCTGGGTGACACACACATGCACACAAAGAGAGAGAAAACAGGAGAAGTGAAAAAAAACAATAGGTGGAGACTGTTTTAGTGAAAACTTTACATCTATAATTGAGTGAGAAATTGCGCTTGTGTGCATCAGCTTTTACCTACAGGCCGACTTTCCCCTTTCGACTTACTGACACCCTTTTTACAGACAGTTCAGAGAAAGCACATTAAGAAGCCACTTAAAATAACTGCTAAGAGGTCTGCACATGCACATGCAGGCATACACGCACAGCTCCCTGAGAAATGAGCGCAAGAGGCACCTTGAAGCAACAAAGATAAACAAGTGTTCCAATTAAGTATTAATTATATAGCAAACCCTCAGAGAGAGGTGAAGCCGTGTGGCTGTGAATGAGAGGGGAGGGATAAAGAGGAGGGAGGAGAAAAAGAAGGAAAAGAGATGAATGGAATGAGCAAACGAGAAGAGGAAGGGGAGAAGAGAGAGTATGAGGATTTTTACTGTGAACTGTCATCAGATGTAAGTCAAACTTTAATATTAAAAAAGTGAACTTTTCTTTTGTTGAAAAACATCGCTGGTCGTGTGTGAAAACATACAGTTTTATTCTTTACTGTATTCAAATCAAGTCGACTTTTATAGAAAGGGAAAATATTTTTCAGTCTCCCTCTCCCTCGCTGGGAGAGCGAGTGAAACAACCTCATTCCAGGTCGGGGTGTGTAATGGTGTTCGCAGGGTACATAAAACAGCATTATTACTAATCCAATTTATCAGCTGCTAAAACATATCTAAGAGCAGGGAAAGTATAGCAGGTCCATTTCTGACCCACCATTTTCATTTTGTTTTCCCCTGGCTAACATAACATGTTTCATCTATCCTCTGTCCATTTGTCTCCATTATTTTCCCTCATTAGTTTTATGGCACAGATGGACCTCCTGTAAATCTCGTCTCTGTCAGGTAAAGTCACAGATTTATAGGAGGTAAATACCACGAGGGCAGGACTTAGAATTTTAACTAATTATTCCTGCATTATCATAAACACTCACACACTTTGTCCCATTAGGATTCTGGTGCTACAGCTCAGCACATTCTGTGACACTCGGGCCATTTAAGTTCCGCATTTCAGCTCAAGCAAAGACGCAACACTGGACTCAGAGAAGCCATTGATTGTGGCTCCTATGTTTTCTATGTACATTATATAATAATGTAAAGAAAAGACCCGTTCTGTATGACTCACGGGGAAAAGCTCAGCTTCGCCGATGTCGACACATTTGAGATTCACAGTAGAACAAAGTGTTTTTTAAATGGTTAATTCTGTCCTTACTATTTTACAAACTCTCTATTAAAGTCTATTACACTATGCAATGAGCACAAATACAATACCCTTTTTAGCGTATGCAGCTAGACCTTCAACAATTTATCTTTTTATAGCCAATCTAGTGACAGATACAATTTGTGGTTCTTTGAGGTCGACTGTGTGATAACTACAGTCAGTGGGAACACAAACAGCAAAGGTAGGAATATCCTGTAGTTAGGACGACAAAAATAAATGACACATACAACCAACAACGGAACTAGGGTTAGGGTTAGGGTTAGGGTTAGGCAAAGCTGTTCATCGTGTGAAGCAAACTGTTCTGGATTTAATGCCTCTGTAAACTATAAATGTGTTTTTTGCCAAACCTCATCATATTTTTGGCTTTGTTTCCTAAACGTTTTCAGAATGAAATATGAGAGTGATGTGGGTTAAATCAGAGGAAACTTTCTCACAGTTTAATAAGCGAGAGCAAGCTCAGTCCCTTTCAATGAATGGCTGCTGCTAAGCTGTCATAGTTCTTCTTCTTCTAGTTCTTCTGCTAGCTGAAGAACAGGGACTTTACCACACTTTATTAATTATACTTTGTTCCTTCCTTGCAAAAACCAAATTCATGCAGCAAATATCAACATGATAAGAAAAGATGTCACTATCCGTCATATATGTGACCATGAAATTGCCTGTTAGAAAAGACAATGCATATGAAACCTCACCAGATAATAAATAAACAGTTAATGTAATTTTCTCTCTCTCTTAGCTGTGTCTCTTTCTGTTATTCTATCCATGTTTTATTCACTCCCTTGCCCTTTTTTGTCTCTCCAACGCTTTCTCCTCTCTACACCTCTCCTCTCTAAAAGATGAAACCAATTTTTCAGCCCCCGCAGAAGACAAATTACTCCTAATAATCCCTCGTTTCCTGAAGAGGGCCTCTTTCTTTCCCACTCAGCCAAGAGACCAGAACCTTAATGGATATGCGGAATAAGGAGGGAAATGTCTGAGACGGCTCGGTAATAACAGGTATTGTTCTGGTTTCGACTGTTACCTCGTAAAGAGAGGAACCACTGCACCCTCAACTGAGTACCACTGATAAGCTGACTTCTGATTTGGAAGATGGTACATGATAAGGCAGAGTTGAATTACCCAAACATCAGACGGAGAAATAATGTGGGCTCTGAGTGCTCTTGATGCAATTATATGTGATGCTTCGATTTAAGACTGTTTTAATATGTAACAGCTATAAAGGTCTCAAATTTTGTTACATGCTTGTATTCCTGATACTGCAGTTTAGTTACAATCCTGTTTAACAAGGAGGATGTGGGACTAGAAGCTTTTACGTACAGCTCTCTTTGAAGATTCTCACTTATAATTTCATTCTTGCGAAGACCCAGAATAGCGGGAGCTTTCATCTCCGTGACTTATCGCAGCGACCCCTCTCACTGACAGACACCTTAAACAACCAACCAACACCTGGTCAGTAGTTCTGGTAAACAAATCAGGGGGCCCAAATGGCTTATAATAGCAGCTATTTTAATGCTTTTACTCAGAGGAGATGGAGGAAGAGGAAGTGAGAAACAGTGTGTGTGTATAGACTGTGTGTATATATTTATTTTGTGTAGATGCACAGGCTTTAGGAGAAAAATAATAATACAGTCAGACTATGGACGAATGACTGCAGAAAGAGACACAGACACTTAAATTAAATTAATCAATCAGCCTCACTAATGGCAATACGAAAAAATATTTATTACAACTTGTATTTATAAAGGAAATTCTTGTAATTAATGCATCCTGTTCAGACTGATTTCCATCCTCATCTATGTGTGGCACTAACATTAATATCATGTCTAAACAACTGAGAGCACTTAATTAAGGTCAAAGAAATCTTGTTATCCTGCTTAAATATTTTAGATGATAACATGGGACATTATAATACAACATCACATAACATGTAATTTTACATGTTATATAGACGGTGAGTACTGTATATTTCCTGTTCCTATAACTGCTGCATGCACAGTGGAACCTGGGGGTGCAAAATTCCATGTCCAACGCCCTCCAAGAAGATGGAAAGGAAGGAATTACGGTTTTCCCTCATAAATCAAGTTTTTTTGAGTGAATAATTTGAAATTCTATTTTTAATTTGTGGCATCTTTGTGATAACTTCAACGACGGTTGTCTTAAATGTTTGCTGCCCTGACAACCTCTCTGCACACAAACTGCAAAATATGAATGCCAGCATTTGAACTTTTTAATTACTCCATTTAGTAACAATTATCCATTATAATTAGCTACCCTCGACGATTACCTGCTCAAAAGAAAATTAGACAGCTCAACAACCATCTTAAAATCTGTTTGGACTTTATCATGTCCGGTAACCTTTTGTGTCCAATAGTTATTGGGCAAATGTGCCTTGATTAGGATTTCACACACACTTCAAAACCAAAAGAGCCGTTCTAGTCTGCAACAAACATTTTATAAAATAAACTTAGCTTTCCTTAATCTCGGATGACCTGTAACAGTGTGTGTATTATTTAGTAAAGTAAATATAATACATATTGTTAAATATTTGATGGAGCAGTGATGGAGCATTAATAATCCCAGAGCTCCATTCACACTGCCGCCTTGAAAAAAGCTAACAAAATCCCAACAGCACTGCCATTTGAGATGATGCTTTCAAGCTTGCTTTTTCCACAGTGTGAAAGAGACAGGGGTTGCAGAAGCCCTGAACAAAATTGGGTTTTCTCACTTGGGTTTTGCTGTTTGAAGGAGGGCTATCAGGCCAGATTAGCTCTACCTCAGTGGTAATGGAACTGGGAGCATTTTGAAAAGCATCCTCCTCCTCACTTTTAGCCTGAGGGTCTCGGTTGCTTTAGCCAGAGCTGCAATGTCTGTTTTGGGATGTGTCTCTTTTGATCTGTGGATGTATGAAGTCATGGTAGTATTTCATCTGATTCGGACAGCTACAGATTTAGGACTTTTAAGTAATCTTTTCCTTCACCTGGCCCTGTCTAATAAATGTAAATACAAGTTCAAAGTCATCATTCTTATATAAAAAATGCTCTTTCCAGCTATAAAGCTAGAAATTTAAGGGAAATTTGGATATCACAAAGCCACAAAGCACAGCGTACAGTACATAAATAAATAAATAAATTATATATTTATAAGCTGTGGCGTTTGTTCACTTCCCATTTTCTTCAGTTTTAAATCTGTTCAATTTTGTTTGTGGAAGTGCAATAAATGTGAAAAGGAAAGGTCCAAGAGAGAAAGAGGAAGAATCAATAAGTGTGTTGAATCATTTACAGCATTAAACACAACAACAACTAAACACACTTGTATGAGTTAGATTTAGTTGTAATTGGTAATATGATGTTTTTGGTGACATGTCAGCACTTCTCAATGTTACACTAATGTCTAGGCTGAATTAGTGAATAAAGGGAGCAAATATAGTTGAGTTAAGCTGCAAAGCAGCTTAACTCAACTCAGTAGCCATTATAAGTATGTCTGTGGACCTAAGTAGATGACTGCACACGCGTGTTGGTGTGTTAATTTACATGCATGTCTGGTCTATGTCTATGTGCTGTACCCGTGTGGTTGTGCGTCCATATTTAAGAGGCTTCTTGCCATCTTGAAACCTGCTGTGTGTGTGTGACCAGGAGGCTTGTAGCAACAGGAGGGGGTAAACAAGTTGACCTTTACTGCTTTGATCGGCCTAGAGGAAGGGGATATGCTGAGGGTGGCAGCAGGAAGGTTAGAGGGAGGAAGAGGAAAATGTCTATTCCAGGATCAGAAATGTGTGCTGCTGGGTGTCACCGTACAGACACAGATTTCTGTATTTGTGTTTATGTATTAAGTCATTGTTTACCTCAGCCAGTGGCACAATTCCCTGTATGTCAGCACTGGTGAAGTAGAGGTGTGAGACTTTCTCCACTTGTCTAGAAGACGTCTGCGTGCCAGTGGGGTACTCGACATTCCAGTGTAGTGTCTGGGTTGGCACTGGGTTGATCAAGTTATCAACCTCAAACTCCAGCTGCATCACCTCATAAGATGGACTTTCCAATCTACAAAAACAGAAAGAGGTTGATCATGAGGTTGGGATCTACTGATTATCTGTTGCTGACAGCAATTACACATGACTGCATACATATTTTATTTTTTCTGTTTCTTAAGCAGCACTCAGATTCTATATCTTCTTCTTCTTTCAGCTTTACCCTTTAGGGGTCACCACAGTGGATCATCAGCCACCATCTCACCCTCTCCCTAGCATCTTGCACTGTCTGCATGTCCTCAAAAAACTCAAATCTGTTAATGCTTAAATATTGTAAATGATATCTACTGTACACACTGTGTCATGTAACAAAACAGTTAACAGCAATGGTCATTTGGGTCGACATGACCTGTAGTTCTGATAAAACAATGCTCTGTCACAGATAACTTCATGTACCTCAAATATGTCATCATCAACACGTACTTGCACGATGCAGTGTGAGCTGAGTGCTCAGTGAAACAAAACAATTATATCTGCATGTAAAATTAATAAATAAATTAGATGTTGATGATTAAAGGGTAACGGTGAGCACATAAGAGCATGCGCCTTGTTACCAACTACATCGATATTCAGCCTATTCTGAAACATGTCAATCTGTGAGCCAGCCGCAGTCCATAGGTGAAAGAGTTTGTATTCTTCTTCAGCAAAAGCAACAAAAAATGACTTAAAAGTTACTTAAGCAGCAATTTAATTCAAATCATCTTTATTTATATAGCGACAAATTATAACGAAAGTCATTTCAGGGGACATAGCAAGGATTAGGACCTACACCTACCTGGTTGATCCTGCCAGTACAACATGACACATATAAATTACATATTTCTAAAATATTTTTTTTACTTCAACCTTTTGATTCTAATTTAGATTCATACTGTATTTTAGGAAATTTGTCTGTCGTTGTGACAAATTGGATTCCCACTGCACATCATGCCCTCACAACTTTTGCTGCTATTACCTGCTCGTCGTCTTTGCCAGTCAGGCTACCTGATTCTATTAGCATGTGTGAATCATGTCCCATTCTATAATATCCCCTTCTCACTGCTGCTGATCCTCTAAAATATCAATTTGTTCTGGATCTGAAAGTCTTTCAAGCTGTGAAGACTGTGGTCAGGTTTAGAAAAAATGAACACAACCCAGCCTCCTAAAAATACTGTTATTATAGAACTAAACTGAAATCTGAATCTGTAATTTAAACTTGATTACATTTTCTATTACCTTAACAACCACATTTTCACAGTTAATATGACGAATACAGGTTGGTATGGTTTGTTTCAGGTCTTCACAGATCTGGGTTGGGCTCACAGACAGATTGTGTCTTAATAGAGAAGATACAACTCAGACAAAACATGTGTATTATGATTTAAAGGACTCAAATTTGGGTCTGTGGTTTATCGGTCCTGTGCATTATGTGTCCTCCATCCACCCCAACAACCTGCTTGCAAATCACTTTGCCTACGTAAAGAGGAAAATAAAACATAAGATTATACTTGTGACACTTCCAGCTGTTGCCCACAGAGCAATAGCATTGTTTTTAAGAAAAAAAACACTATCTGAAATGTGACAGTACATTTTCTGTGGCTGAGATAGCAGTGAAGTATGCCCACTTAAGAGTTCACAGCGAACAGTCTCCTGGGTGGAATTTTGGAAACAAACATTCAACACACACCTCAGTCACCCACAGCACCAAGATGTCAGACTGAATTAGATGCTCTTGAAATAATGTAGATATGGTTTAGTTTTCCCTGGCTCCATGTTGGACAGTATTCTTTATAAATTCTCTCACTAACACCTGCTAAACCACACACACACACACACGGAACACGAATTACAAAGAAAGAAAGAAGGTACGCAGCTGTAAATTGATTTTCAAGTCAGCATTTTATAGCTTTGTCTTTGACCGCACACACACACACAGATAGATAGATAGGGGTTAGAGGTCAGGACAAAGCCAATTGCTGGGGGCCTGTGATATCTGGAGAGTTTCTGTGTGTGTGAGTGTGTGTCTAGGGAGATGGGGTGAGCAGTGTGTTACACAGATAGATTAAGGGGTGAAAACTGATGGGTGTCAACTGCCTTTAACCTCCTCACAATCCCTCCATCATGCTTTCTTTGTTTTCATCCTTCTCTACCCAGCTGTGTGTCTCAGCCCTCAGAAATTGGCTTTGTCAAATGTATAAAGTAGTTAAGGCTTGAGCACAGTTTAACTTTTGTCCACCATCAGCTTAATAGGCCCCTAACTAACTAATGACTGATCTAACATGTGTATTGTGTAGTTGAAATTCATAGAGCACAAAGAAAACTAAGGTCAGGTAGAGTAAACAAAGCCAAGCCAACACTTTATTGATCCTTGTAAGTTCATATTAGACATTTATAGTTAAGTATTTGGCTTTTCACTGTTGTACTTGGTGGCCCAAACTGTCAGATTCAATTCAAAGGAGAGCTAGAGGTACAGTCAGGCAAGGAGGAACAGAGAGGAAATCAAAGGAAAAGGATTACATTCGTAATAATCACTAGTGAAAGCCTGAACGGTATAAACAAAGGAACCTCTTTCTGTATACACTAATTCTGTATATCTGATACTCCAGGAAATTAAAGAGTTTCCCAGTCTTAATTACAATTTGCATGTTGAGCACAGTGCTAATGTTGGTAATTACCATGGCCTAATATGACATGAATGTGACATTAGTTAATTATGTCATACATAGGTATTATTTCTGCAACAAATATCACTCGATTAGTGAATAATAATTGTGATTAGTATCACAAAACACTGCTTTTTGGAAAGAAGGAATACAAAAGAAAAAACCTGAAGGAGAATTTTTAAATTTTTATTCGATGACGTACACTCTATAAATGTGTGTGTGTTGTAGTCAAAACTGCCTAAATCGAGACCAAGTCATTGCAGGAGGAAGTGACTTCAAATACCGCTCTGATGAAGGCTACAGCATTAGCCGAAACGTTAGCAGGTAAAAACAACTCTGTTAAATAAAGAAACAGGAAATACAATATAAACAGCCCTATGTTACCTATCTTATGTCATTTCTGTCTTTACGCAGTCACCGTCAATATTCTCTCCAAAGTACTCGGTCAGAGCGTGCGCGTCAATTAATAAGCTGCGTCAAATACCACCTTAAAATAGATGTTCCATTGACTGCAGTTATTAACATAAACACGTGACCACAATGATTCCTTTAAATGTCTCCGCCTGGAGCACGAATACTGCTAGATAAGTTAGCAACCCTGCAGACTCCCTGGTTTAGCTGAGCAAACACTATTGGTTTTAGTGTGCTAGCCAGCGTCTGTCAGATACCACCAGCTCTTAAATGTTCACTGACACTCTTAAATACATTTTCTGCTTCAAATACATGATATTCCTTATATTTAATAGTGTTTGTTTGAAGCCAAAGTTAATTGCTGCTGAATTCGCGGACATTTTCGGACATTTCTTTGCCGACTTCGCTATGATGCGATGTGTATGATGCTTGTGATCTGTCACGCGCAGTGTCTATTGAGAAAATATTTACAATGTAACGTTTTTTTAAAATATACGCATCTGACTGGTAGCATTTGAATGGAGACGTGTAAGAAATAATGATAGTGTTCTGCGAGGCAGAGACTAAAAAGAGTTGAAACCAAGACAAGATTGAGACCAAATAGAGTCGAGACCAAGACAAGGCCGAGACCAAATAGAGTCGAGACCAAGACAAGGCTGAGACCAAGACAAGACAGAGACTAAAAAGAGTCGAGACCAAGACAAGACCGAGACCAAATAGAGTCGAGACCCAGACAAGGCCGGGACCAAATAGAGTCGAGACCAGGGCAAGGCCGAGACCAAGACAAGACTGGGACCAAATAGAGTCGAGACCACGACAAGAACGATACCAAATAGAGTCGAGACCAAGACAAGGCCGAGACCAAGACAAGACAGAGACTAAAAAGAGTCGAGACCAAGACAAGACAAAGACCAAATAGAGTCGAGACCCAGACAAGGCCGAGACCAAGCCAAGACTGAGACCAAATAGAGTCGAGACCATGACAAGAACAAGACCAAATAGAGTTGAGACCAAGACAAGACCGAGACCAAATAGAGTTGAGACCAAGACAAGGGCGAGACCAAATAGAGTCGGGACCAAGACAAGGCCGAGACCAAGACAAGACAGAGACTAAAAAGAGTCGAGACCCAGACAAGACCGAGACCAAATAGAGTCGAGACCCAGACAAGGCCGAGACCAAGCCAAGACTGAGACCAAATAGAGTCGAGACCATGACA
>JAUMTR010000027.1:17246672-17337196 GCA_032270685.1 Microctenopoma stevenorrisi | reverse complement strand
ACTGAGACCAAAAAGAGTCGAGACCAAGACAAGAACGAGACCAAATAGAGTCGAGACCAAGACAAGGCCGAGACCAAAAAGAGTCGAGACCAAGACAAGAACGAGACCAAATAGAGTCGAGACCCGGACAAGGCCGAGACCAAAAAGAGTCAAGACCAAGACAAGAACGAGACCAAAAAGAGTCGAGACCAAGACAAGAACGAGACCAAATAGAGTCGAGACCAAGACAAGAACGAGACCAAATAGAGTCGAGACCCGGACAAGGCCGAGACCAAATAGAGTCGAGACCAGGACAAGGCTGAGACCAAGACAAGACTGAGACTAAAAAGAGTTGAGACCAAGTCAAGAACAAGACCAAATAGAGTCGAGACCAAGCCAAGACTAAGACCAAATAGAGTCGAGACCAAGACAGGGCCGATAAAACTGGCCAAGATCGGTCTAGAAAACTACAGCACTAGTGTTTGTGTGTGTGTGTAGGCTTCCATTCAACTTGTTGTTTAATTTTTAAGACAGAGTAGCAGTAGCCCTGTTTGATATTTTCAAGAGAGAAACCTGAAATACAGTAGAGGTTTAGATACATACACACCAGACACAATCCTCTGCCACTCTCCATGTCTGTTCCTGTCTCTCTTACACTCGCAGACACTTGCACTCAGGCAATGCACAAACAACACTCTTCTCTCTGTTTCGCTCTCTCTCTCACAAACACACACTCACACACACTCACATATACAACGTTGAGTGTGTTTGGGTGCAGTGTAATCACTGGAGCCGAAAAAGCAATGTGTCTGCAGTGACAGGTTCATTCAGGTGTTAGCTCCGTCCCAACCACAAGGCTCCAAACCAATATTGCACTGTCCTCTAGTGCATACTCATACACACAAGCTCGCACATGTACACGTACTGTTCTCCAACACTCCGAAGCCAACTGCAGAACTTCACACTTACCGTCTCTGAGCAACGTGTTCTCATTCCAGGGCCAAGAACTGATGTTTGTCAAGCCCACTAATGTTTTATACCGTAGTAGCAAGGCACCCTTAGGTCTCTGTATACTGAGGCATAGTATATAGAGTACAACACAGAATATACAGTATCACTCCAAAGTTAAACCACTCACAGAAATATTAAAGCAACTGCTTTGGATGTCTGTGAAATCTGACATTAAACTACCCGCAGCAATGTTTAATGCTTTGAGGTTTAACACTCCAACTGGAGAGCCAAAAGAATTTTCAGTCCAAAAAAGGTATTTAACAGGGGAAGGACCATCCAGAAGTACTTCTTACCATGGTCAATTGCACAATTTCTTTTAATGATGCGTTTATGTTGCCCAACAAAAAAAAACTCTTTGATAATTTGAACAAATCTTACATCTTGTATGATGTAACAGACTGAGGGATAGCTTCTTTCTCAGAGCTGTAAATAAACACACAATCAGGTGATCCTGGGAATACCCGATCTACTCAAACTAATCAGATAGATGTGCAATGATACCTTGCCTTTCAGTGTATAGCATGCATGTTCCCTCCTCCAGGCACTCCATAGACATGCAGTTAGGTTAACCGACATATGGATGAAATGGTTGCACCACAAAGAAACGGATTACAGCAATCAATAACAAAACAACTCTTTAAATGCTTCAACAAGTTAAAACATCGAAAGGACTTTTATTCCTGACTCACCTCTGCAGCTAGATCATTGACATAGATAAGCGTGATATATGGCATTGCTGTGAACTGGAAAAGACAGTCAAGTAGAAGTGCCTTTTACTATTGCCTAAAGGGAGGTTTTCCTGACTTAACCTATAAACCCTGAAAAAAAGAGGTCTGGCAGAAGCATGTGTCTTGCAAGACTAAGTTTTTTCTCTATATTTATCTTTTTAGCAACCAGTTACATAGTTTTGTTTCAACGGGAAGTCAACTGTGATAAAATCTTGTATGCAACTTCATTGATTCTGTTCTTTCCTCCACATTTCTGTTTTACTATTGTATTAGATATATGGTTGTACATACTGTATTCATCTGTTCTCTGCTGCGCTCAGTGGTCAGTTGCTAACTGTCTAAGAATGCCAGGCTTAATGGTTCTTATCCTGGTCTCTCCCTAGTGCCAGTCTCAAGCCCATAAAAAGCACATCCGACCCACCCACTGATAGTGGGTACGTCAGTAAGTCAGTCTACCCCGCTCAGCCAAACTGAAACATCTCAGCGCATACTGGATGGGTGTCAGGATTCCCACTTCATTTTGTGGTCCCCTGCTCATTTTGATAAACACTTCCTGACAGTTTCATCAGTTTCTTTCATTGCTCATTATTTACTGATTGCATTGCTAATTCAGAAGATAAATAATGAAGCGATTCAAAGAAGAACCCCACAGGAAAAGATTAAAGATCATGGACCTCAATGTCAAAATAAAATATTTAACACAAGACAAAAGGAGAAATTAAACTCCTGGTATGAGAAGAAGCGCTCTGGTTTGTTTCTACTGCCTCCACTGTCCACTGTCAGGATTTGTATGGATTTAATACATTTTCCTAAAAAAGTGAGAAAACATGAAAAATGCTAACTGCTACATGTCTTACAATGATTAGGAATGTGAATATCTCTATACAGATTAATGAAAGCTACGGGATAGATTATAATATGATGACATAATGAGGAGGGGGACAAGAACAGACACATTTTGTCTAAGATGCATTAGATTCTGTGGTGCGTTTAGGTTTCTTAGTTCAAACTACAAGTGTTGCTGTGGACTTAAAACACAGGAAATTTTAAAATGTCAGCATATAGTGTACATATGTGTGCATACATGCATTATGTAGGTTTGCTAACTTTAAGTCTTAGTCTTAATGTCTCTATCAAAGTGTTTGTATGTGGCAGCCATTTGTAACATTGTTTGAAGGAAACGGGGCCTTGGATCATTGACCTAGAGGGTGGTGCACGCACACACACACACACACACACACACACACACACACACACACACCCACACCAAGACATCTCAAGTGGCCTTGCTGTAGAAATGAATATGTAGTCAAGGACCCATCCATCTCTTTGTCACAGCTTTAACAAGGGACACACATTGTACTTGAACTGATTCTTACACACACATGCGATGCTCACTTTATTGCTTAAGTGATGCAATCAAGTCTCACACTTAACTAGCTGCTGCACCCAATATATTCCACATACCCACACATACACATGAGGTTATTACCGGAGCATCTGATCTGAAGCTGATTAGATTTACTTTCTCATGAGACAGAGAGAGAGATTTGGCTCACGTGTTCCTTTTGGAGTTTGAGTTTAAGCAGTGCAATATTCATCAGTGAGAATAAATTATATTTTAAATAGATATTAGCATGTTGATTATGATAATATTTGAAAATTCCAGTTTCTCCTATTTCTCTATAATTACAGGCCTTGTTGTTGATCCCACACTGGTTTGTTCTCCTGAGTAGAAGAAGTAGGTACTGTAGCTAAATCTCTCCTTTAAGTCTCCCTCAAAGTTGCAAAATACAGAGCACACATATGATCCATAAACACCCGCACACACTCATACTGTGAGGACAGGTTGTCTTATTAAAGTGTACTGTATGAAAGAGGTGATCTCAAGGGAAATTCTAAGGACAATAGAGAACAAACACACACACACACCAGCAGACTTACACTGCTGACAAGAAGAGAGGAAAGATCCCGTGGGAGAATACAAGACAGGAAAGAAAAGATGGATACGGGAGGAGGACAAGAAAAAAGACAAAGGAACAAATTTTCTCTCTTAGCTCAGAGGAAGTTACAGCATTTCCCCTTTGCATTGGCATAGCCAGTGGCTGCCAGTAGGGGTGCGTGTGTGTGTGTGTGTGTGTGTGTGTGTGTGTGTGTGTGTGTGTGTGTGTGTGCGTGTGTGTGTGTGCTACACAAAGACTTATAGATAGGTATCCGATACGTATCTGATCTGAGATAGCAATATGGACCATACAGTAAGTTATGAGGCGTGAGAGACGTGAGAGACACGTGCAAGCATCAAAATAGAGGTAGTAACACACACTTTTCCTTTGTCTCTCTCACAGCTGTCAGAGACATGTTAGCTGCAACAAGGAGACAGGACAAGACAGAAGTAAAAGCGAAACGATGCCAGGTGAAACCACAGGCAGACAACACGCTGTCACATCCATCACCCACCTTCACCTTGTGTGTATGTGTGTGTGTGTGTGTGTGTGTGTGTGAGACAGCAGGACGCAGAGATGCAATGCACCGTCGCAAACAACCCCTGTCAGTTTGGCTTAAGACAACACCAAACTATGTGTGTGGGTGTGTGTTTGTATAAAAGTGCATATTATTATGTGCATCTGTGTGTGTGTGTGTGTTTCACCCCAACCTGGCAGTCCTTCAACCAGTCACATTTAACTTCACCACCTTAGTGGAAAATGGACACACACACACACACACACACACACACACACCTATCCATGCACCTAACACACCAGCTGAGTCTTTTTAACCTGGCTTACCCTCTACTGACCGATTGTCAGACCTGGGCTGCGATCAGTTACAAACCCTTTAACGTCAAAGTGAACGGGAAAAAAAAATAGATGATGGAGAGAGAGAAGAAAATCAGGTGCTATTTTTAACTCTCGAGTAGGACAACCGACTGGAGTTAACTGCATTATCAGAGAGTGAGATACTAAATCCTTAATGTCTGTTCTTGTTTATATACGACGTGGTGGCTGATGTCATCAAGCACAATGACATGATTTTACTGATGAAAACCTGAAACAGCAATGACTGTGTTTTAGTTTTTCAAAAGACAAGCGCGTCCACTCATTAGTGACCCTGCACAGGCACAAAATAGGTAGAGAAAAATGATTGCATTCAGTATGACACTTCAAATTTAACATATGAAAAATGTTTTTTCATATAAACACCATCTGTAAGTACAAACAGCCTCATTAATTTTTCAGTTCAAGCTGTGACCCCTACCGAGTTACTAAAACACACAAATACTAAATAAAGAAACGGAGACGTGCATCATGTTAACAAGCTCTGAAATAACAGACAGAAACAGAACAACACAGACAGAGAAAGAAAATGAAACACTCACTTTTTCTTTCTTTTACCTCTCACACAATAAATGTACACAGAAACTAGAATTATTTCTCACAAACTATAACTTCATAAAGGGGCTTTGGTTTGCGTAGAATATGAAGAATATGATTACCATAAAAGTGTTATAGCTTGCATACACAAAGCTCTACAAAGCTCTACATGCAAAGATTGAGCCAAACTAACAACATTCGAACAAACAGCATTAAAGTACATGACACTGAATTTCTAATTTCTATAAAGTACAATTTTCTAACTGTAAGACACATAAAAGACAAGAGAATCTGTCGGAGTGTGTGTGCGCATGTGTGTCCAAGCTGTCAGGAATACATTCAGGTTGTCACTGAAAGGACAGGGGGGACTCTGGGGGAATGAGTTTGCAGAAACAAAAGGAGATACACACACACACACACACACACACTAATGCACACTATGACACAATATAATTTTATAGCACACACGTACACAGAAAAATAAAATATTGTTATGTAAGTGTGTTATGAAACGTTACATGAAAATTAAACACCTGAGACTTGTTCTGCACTGTCCGTTAAAACATGTGCATGTGGCACAGCAACACGCTGCCTCAAGGTGAGAGTTAAAGGATGTAAGAGGACAGATCAATAGTACTGAGCAGACACACGTTGACAGTGACACAGTGGTCTTGTTAGTTAGAACCTGTGTGTGTGTGTGTGTGTGTGTGTGAAGCTCCTGACTTCAGTAAGTAAGTCCAGCAGTGTACTAAAGTACGAGTAGAGTTCCACAGTGGTCTATTAGTTTTTTCAGCATATACAACTTATTCTAATTATTTATTCTATTGCATTTGTTGCTCTTTCCTCTATTGTATTATCATTAATGTTGCCTGAGAGCATTGAGAGGCAGATTTCTTAATGTGCAGCTCAGCTGCAGCATACAGCCTATCAAAGTATATCCAGTTTCCATAGTACCTTGACCTAGCACAACCCAGTCCTGCTAGAAAAGATCTTCATATACAACTAATTAGCCATTATTTCCCACATTTCACTATTTTACAATGCAAGTGTCCATTTACCATTTTCAAGAAACTATTCACTACAAAGTATAAAGCTGTAAAACATTCACATTGTACAGTATTTTGTTGGCCTTCTCTACAATAGCAGCATTTAAATGTCTTGATAATAATAATATATTAATGTTGTTCTAATAATATTTTTAAGCAGCCCCATCCAAGTCCAACCTAAACAGTTTCAGTAGTCTAAACATACACGTCTCCGTATTTTGTTATACATTGTGAGATTGTCTCATTTAAGTCCGTTTGTGTTCTCCCTCACATTCTCTCGCTCTCTCACACCCGCGCACACACACACACACACACACACACACACACACACACACACACACTGGTAATGGACTATTCCCTGGCATAGTGATTGTCTGATTGCATGAGTGCTTCTCTGACATACACATACCCCCTATCGAGCATCTACAAAGACACACACACAGACATATACATCTCTTAGTCTCATGCTTTCTTGTCCATACCTATACCCCCTACCTTGACAAGAAAATAGTCTCCTCTCGCTGTCTAACACACATATTTTTGAGAAATATTCTCCACATCTTTCCACTTTTTAAACAATGACACGCATTCTCTCTTTCCCTAATGGGCACAGGAGGGGACAATCCCAGACCCCCTACCTAGGGGTCGTTGTAATTTGCGTGGCGCAATATGCAACATGCAAATGCTTTTAAGAGAAGCACAGCAAAGGGCCATTTGTGTGTCTGCACCTGTGTGTACAAGTACAGTTTGTGTATTTCAGTCGTCCCCCAGATGTCATGTTTATGTAGCTACAACTGTCGACCCATACGTCGCTCTCAAACCTCATGTTTGAGTCAACAGAAGTGTGTCTGTCACGGGCGTATACAGTTCCCTACAAAGGTGTTGTAGTGCTGCACACTGATGATTTAAGGTCAAAGGTGGATGTGAGACAAAAGTGTAAGTGACTAAAACTACTGGAATAAAAAGCTTTAAAATGCACTTAAGTAATATGTTTATATTTTGTTGCAAAGGCCTTGTTTGCAATAATTACATTTAGCCTCTGACTCACTGACATCGCCAAATTGTTGGTTTCCTTTTTTGATACTTGACTGCAGCCTCCTTCTGTTGTTGTTTGTTTTGACGGGGTGGGATAATGAGCGGGTCCTTCTTTCCTCCACACTTCCCATCCCTTTGATGGAGGTTATCACTGGTCTCAGCTGTCCAGAAAACTTTGTTCTACAACTTCTCTTTGCTTTTCTGAAAATTCTGCTGAACCTTTTATAACAACAAAGGAAGTCTATTAGAACTAAAACTGGTCATATCAGTTATTATAAATTATGTTTAATTAACAGGACTGAGTTGAGGTTACAGTAACGTAAACGCATTTTCTTCTTACCACTTCTCACACTTTCATTCATTTTACTTGAATAAATATTACTGGGTTCAGGGCAATAAAGATACAGGAAATCTAATAAGATAAATGGGAGACATAGAAAGTTTTACATCTCAGCAATGTTCTCGGCATCACAGTTCATTAGGACTGTTCTGGTTTGTCTAATTGCTGAAAAATAACAAGGTATGAGTTATAATCTTGATGAGATACAGAAGATGTGCCATTAACGAGCTAATTCCCATCATTCATTTGCACATATCTCCAAAGATCTCATTAAGTCCGACACATTTCCTCCCACCAAGTTACCTCACATAACCCTCAGCCTGAAAAGGAGTGACTTATGCCTCAAGTCTCACAAAATGACACGACAGTTGTCATTTTCATCACCTTTAAAAGGATTTTCATAAGTCAGAATAACAACAAGTGTTGTCACTTTTTAACAAAATCTTGTCTCCGGGCTTGTGTCTGTTTCCACTTGCACAATCATATGCAAAGATTGGAGATTAGGAAAAGTGGAATAAGATAAACTTACGATTAAATCAGAGAGGGAGCCGTGATAGAGAGCAACAAAACAGTCATGTTGCTTTTCCTTCCTCGCACATAATGTACTGAAACTTTGCTTTCTAGCTACAAATAATAACCTTTTCTTTTTATGCTCATAATCCCAGTACTCTTATGTGATTACATGTAATCATCAGCCTAACATGTGCGAGCTAGGACTCGTATAGTTGAACTGTTTCAAAAGCAGGACAACCTTTTAAAAGGCTAGGGGGGTTTCTCAGTTTCTATTGTTAAAGATTGGGTTCAGATTGTTACTGGAAGAACAATCCAGGTTCTTCTTCTTCAGAATAAAACTAAAACAGGGGAAAATTGGGAAACTATGAGGTTGAAGTAAAGCAGGAGTTAAAGTTTTCATGGACATGGTTGGTGTTAGCTTCACAGTAAAGCGAATTTGTTTTATTCTTCCTCCGGGACTCCATCTAAGAAAACAAAACCACCTTCGCGTAGAGAAATCACCTGGCTATACATGTCTGCTCTGATTTATACTTTATTGGTTCCTTTTGCAGTTAAATCCCCCTTTTGCCAACCTCTCTCTCACATATATAGAAACACATAGCCACACAAAATTGATCTATGCAGGGAACGTGGGAAATCTGGTGCCAAGGCAGAGTGATGGTAGCAACACAAAAATATACACACATTTTTAAAATCAGTGCATTTCACCCCAAACTCCAATCCCAACTTTATATCCTGTCCTGTTTTTCTTTTGCTCTCTCTCTCTCTCTATCTCTCTCTCTCTCTCTCTCACACACACACACATATACACAACCTAAACTTTCCTCAGTGTTTGTAATCACATATTGATTTAATGCAGCACTAGGTATCACATCCATCTCTGCTTTTCTCCATCTTCTTTGATAATTCTGTGCTTTTATGATTTTTGTCCGGGGAGGCGAAGACACACCTTTAGAGATATGGGCTAAAAATTGGATTTCTTTCTTTAATTTACTTGAGCAAAGACAGTTTCTATGGGAGAAAACCATAATGTATAGCCATTTGTAGCAGGGTGAACAATGATGAAGACCTTGGCATAAAATATAATCATAATATTTCTGCTTGAGTTTATTATGTGTTGTGATAATTTGCCTTTATTTAGTCATTTACCCCATTCTGAGAAGACAGAGGTCAGAAAAAAACAAATACAATAAAAACAGCGCCTTGAAGCAACGCCTGAGTTTTCCCATTTCGTTCAAAGTGTGTGTGTATGTTGGATGATGTTGTTACACAAAGACACAACAATTAAAATCATTATGCTAACATTTAATTACTGTCGTTTAAAACTGAAACTGTTAGAGGGAAAGTTCCTGCTAGCTCAGTTGCAGAAGCCAGACACCAGGTACCTTCTACTCACTGTGGAAACAAAATGGAAATGTAGACACTTTACCACAGTGTTGTGTTTTCTAAAAAGCAATAATCCACTCCACACTGTGATTTACAATGGGGTAGAAGATGCACATGGGTTTTAGGTAATCTGTGTCTCGTGGCTTTTTACTTGAATGGGACTCAACTCCCACAGTGAACATTAACCGTGGCATATGCAGAGTAGCCTGCATAAAGAGTGCTTCTTTAATTTCGTTTGTAATGGTACCAAATGAAACATGGGCAGGACAAACACTTCCCTCCGGTAGCCTTCCTGCTGTTTAATGACCAGTGTTGTGTTTACTTATTATATTCCCTGCACTCCAGAAAAAGAAATCTATACCAATCTGTGTGCAAAAATAAAGAATCTAATTTATTTTAAATGTAGGGGGGAGATGTAAAGACATTAATTAGTTTGGCTGATGTTACATCTTTGAGAAAAAGTAAACAAAGGAGGAAGAAAAATAAACTGGAAGGGGGGAGAAGAGAGTATCCCAAAAAACAAACTATGAGACCTGTCATCACAATAGACAAAAGAAGTAAAGTAAAGAAATAAATGAACATTTTCAAACAAGCACATACAGTATTGTGTGGAATCACAATAATCAGTGAGTCATATGGATTACACACATATCCAATAACCTAAAAACAAGCAAAAAAGAGGAAATGATAAAAAAATACAAGCTATTCTCCAAACTTTCATCAAAATAACATAAAAGGAAAATGTTTCACTCTTTGCCCACATTAGACATCAGGATCGTCTGTCTGCAGGAGACGCAGCTCTAGGAACTTCTCCATTCTATCAATGAAAAGTTGATCCTGGTTATGGATGTTGTAAAGGAAACTTCTTTGTAGTGTTGTTGATTTGAATATTCAGTCTGGTGTGTTAACTGTTTTATAAAGTATCATTTTTATTGTTTTTATCAGAACTATGTTGTTGCTTTGGCCTTACAACAGAAAATGTCTCAATCATTGACTTTACACTGTATGACGGATTTCTACAAACACTGAAATTCTCACATTCACTCGAACACACACACACACACACACACACACACACACACACACTGAGAGAGAAGAGGAAAAGAGAGAAAGAATGAATTATTAATGATGCCGTCTAATTATGGTGTGTGGCCATGAGAGAGATATGATCCTGGGGAAATCACATCTAACAGTCATTTATCACAACAAATAGAGTGAAAAACACTGCTTAGAGGAGAAGAACGAGCAGAGAGAGTGTATGAAGAAGAGAGGGCAGGAGGAGAGCGGATATAAAAGGCCAACCCTCTGCTATCAGATTCTGCTATTAAAATATGCTAAGGAGATGCAAGGATAGGGAGACGAGAGGAAGGGTAAAGGGAGAGTCTAAAGTAGCAAATTAGGAGTGCTCTAGGAAAATTAGAGCCCCCTAAGAGCCCCTAAATGCCCCTGAAAACTGGGTTTACAGGGCAACCCAAAAAACACACATTAACTACATAAAAATCTGTGAAATAAGATTAAAAATATTTTTATATCAAGATAAGCATACGTTTCATTGTTTGATTATTAAATGTGACTCTTAAGTAAGAGTTTATTTATGATACATAGACAGAGCTCTCACTGAGAGTTTGTCTGTGGCCTTTATGAAGATAAAGTCTAATGTGTTCCTCTACATACAAGCAGCCCTTCCTCCATTCAATGAACCATTACATTTGGGATTGTGCCTTGTATATATTTAGCCACTTATAATATACACAGGGGCATTCGAGCTGTGCCATGACATGCTGGGCTGGGCTGAGCTAAGAGAGTGACTGAATCAGGCCAGGTATCAAATCCAGCCTGTCAGCCATGCAAACCTAGGACCCACTCAGGCCTTTAAAAAAATAAAACACCAACTCCCAGAAGGCTGAGCTCTTTGCTTCTCTACCTCCTCTCCCTGACAGCCCAGAGGTAGATTGGGTGATGGTGTGTGTGTGTGTGTGTGCCTGTATGTTGGAAGGCAAGACTGTAGGAGAAAGAGTGATGAGCGAGAAAAGAGTGGAATAGGAGTAGGGAGGGCACCGGGAACCAGGGAGCTAGATGGATCGAAACCTCCACTCCCCACAAAGGGTACTGACTTCTTTGACAGTCTGTCACAATAATAAAAAAAAGCAACGGTAGAAGAACTGTGAGCGTTCCCACACCCTGGTTACTGTACATGCATGTGTATGAACACCTACATGCTCCTGTTTATCTGCAGGTTTGAGTGTCTCTTTGAGGCCAGTTCAGAGGCCACATGCAAAGATCCCGCCTTAGCCCCAAGCCCCTTATGTCAGGAACTAAGAGGTCTGGCCCGAGAGTGAAACGAGCCCGCGGGCTTCATTCTCCTGCTCACGCGGGTGACCCCGTCAGTCAAAGTCAAGAAAGAGAATACCGGGCGGTGAGAATGAAGCAGGTGGAACAGAGAGGATTACAACAGAGGAGTGGGGGGTGAACGAGGGGAAAACTAGAGAGGCGGCCAAAATGCATTACGAATTCAATGCTTGTGCATGTTTGTGTCTTTGAATTAATGTATTTTAAGTGACAGCTCCTGTCAACGTTGTTTGTCCTGTATAGGGCAGCGTTCGCCTCTCTGAAAGGTCTCTGCATACACACACACAGTGTTCTTGGAGTCAATTGGCAAGTGAATGCTAGGACACTTTGTGTGTGTGTTGACGTCTTTGGCATTACAACACTTACTGACAATTGGACTGGCGGGCAGACAGGTCACTTTATGGGGGAGACAGTGGGAAACAGAGAGAGAAAGAGTGAGTGACAGAAGAGATTTTGACTTTCTCTGATGAGATGTCTAGCAGAATAAGTAAAAGAATATGTCTAACTCACAGTTTACACACAAACAGATGGCAACAACAGGAGAGCTGCTTCCAGGCAGACTAACACAAACTGCATTTAAAGACAAACCGTCGTATCGCCGTCTCCCACATTTTATTTCTCAGCCCCAAAGCATTTGCATGTTGGACACACATCCATCCTCAGGCCCCCCGAATGCTCAGACTAGAGTACTGCTATGGCTGTAAGGTCTGCCACAGGTCCACCTTGTTCCTATAACCTATCGTCTTTAAAGGTTGTTCACATTTACCGTTAACTATGTTAGTATACCACCGGGAATTTGGTTTGCAGGCAGGAGTTAAACAGCACAAATATCTTTATGTTTGCAGACCTACGAGCTAAAGGGAATTTACTTCCTGTCTCTGTGTTCTTGGCTATAATCAACCCCTCACATGCTGGCTGTGCTTCTAGGAATGACACTAGAGAAGACTGACCAAAATGAATGTTTGAAACTACTCTTCCTATCCCCTGACAGACAGATCCCCTCGGCACGTTCTCTCTCTACAACTCTCACGGTTGGTATCAGACATACGAGGAAATGTAAAACCTGTGTGCAGGTATTTACGTCCCTCCAGCTGCTTGTTGTGTTTGATCATTCGCCTCAGGAGTCTGAGTGCATCTCTTACATAGAATCCATTCTCAGCGACGTATCTCGCATGCACAGAGAGAGCATCACAAAGGTGCTTTTACGCAATGTGATTAAACCCGAACGGTCATAAAACTCATTATCCAACAGTTACTGACCATGAAAGGCTCTCGCGTGTGAATCCATCTGAGTGCGCAAACATAATGCACAGTGTTCAGTGAGCTCAATGCATACTATAAGATTTCCAGGACAGCTTCAAATAAAGGTTACTGAAGACAGAGAGTAGAGCACAGAGAAGATATTAGATGATGAGAAGCATACACGAGAAGGTAAAAAGAACGAGGAAGGAGATGGAAAGAGAGAGAGTGGGAAAGGCAGAGACAGTGATTGAATGTTATTGTGGTTGCAGAGGAAGAGGGAGAAAGCAGCGAGGCGTTTCCTTATTGCATTTGGGAATGTGTGTGTGTGTGTGTGTGTGTGTGTGTGATAGGAAGGAACAGATTAGACTAAACATAGGGGAGACACCAAGCTTTCGCTGAAGTATTTAACCTTATGGATCGACAACTGTCTTAGCATTTAAAAGGATGTAACGCGTTTGGTGTGCTTACTGTTCCACTACAGTGCACTAACTTACCAGTTTATGATTTCAGTGCTTGATTGATTAAAGGTGTTGATTAAAAGTCTTCTATGGTATCAGCCTATTGATAAAGACATTGTAGAGAGACCACAACCTTTTTATGTTTATCTTGTAAGTGCCAAAGTACATATTATGCATCCTATTGCTTCTTCTTCAACCTGTAATTAGGTACAAAGACCTTTAATTTGTGTCACTCTCCATTTTAAAGTACAGCATAGTAAATGCCATTAGTGTATTTTGTTGACATTGAGCTTTTGAAGAAAAGAGAAGAATCATTGTTGAAGGTTTAGAATTGCAAGTTACCAGTGGTGTGCTTCAACAACACAGTCTTCAAATAGAAAAACAGGCAGATAAATAACAAATCACAGACATAGCGAGGCTGGCAGAGAAATGAAAAGTCAATGTGCAAGTGAAGAAGGGACGAGGGGATGAATACAGAGAGAGAAAGAAAGAGGAAAATGAATGGCCCATCTCCATAAAAGTAGCTGTGTTTCTCAAGTTGGGAGCTAGGCAGCTAAAAGTCAACAGCCGGAGAATGGATAGGACTGATTGAATTTATAGGGGCTGCTTGCTCAGATCAATGCCGCACACACAGGCAGACTGAGAGAAAGTGCATGTGGGAAGCAGATTTGTTGTCCATCAATACCTCACTTCCTCCTGACTTCTGAAGAATTAGTAGGAGTGAAGAAGCAGCAGCCGCACAGTCTTTTTAAACTTTTAAGCATCTTTCTCAACACCCGCCCCAACTCTTGAGTGCGCATTTTTTTAGATACAGCATGAGCTACACATATTACATAAAGCACTGGACTGTGAAAGCACGGACCCACGTTCAACACCAAAGCACAGTATATGTTTAGGATTAGACATCAAAAGGCTTTTGGATGAGGTTAATAGTCTTGTTTAAAGCTTAATAAGCAGAATTTGTGTTAACTAGCTGCTGAGATTTTCACTCTTAAGATTCTAACCATAACTATGTGCTGTGAATATGATATAATAATTAAATGACACTTTAGCCAAACAAACTAAAACAAAAAAATATATACAGTTCTCTACAACTTAACTTGCTGTTATTAGGCGAGTTATTAGGCTACCCAACATATGAGTCCCACCCAGTGGCTCTACATTAACGCTTTGTTGGTGTTTTTCTTGTGAGTGGGGGCTTTTGTGTGTTTAAAACACACATGCAATGGATACTTTACTTTAACCAAAGCGCCTTACAAGGAGCTGGCGCTGTGTGTCTGGCTCAAGGAAACACCTGGTAAGGGAAGGGCTAGGAGTCAGACGTCGTTTCGAACCTGCCACCTTCTGCATCCCAGTCTGACAACCAACCCATTGAGCTACCAGGCCAAAACCATTACAAGGCGTCTGCCCTTTAACGCTCTTAATTCCTATGTGATTCCCCATGGTGCTTTCATGGGTTTCCCTCTGCCTGCAGTCGGAAAAACCTCATTCCCAAAGCCTTTAGAGTGTAGATTACTTAAACAGGACATTTTCATTGACTCGCCAGTATGAAGCTTAGTGTCCCAAAAAGCATTATTCGTTTGGGAGAGAAAGAAAAATCAAGAAACAAATGTGACACATACGCACACACAAACTTCTGCTGAGCCTAAGTGGTGAGTCCAGCACTATTAGGTACTTTTGAAAAATGAGGGCAGGCAGGAAGACAGCAAGAGAGAAGTGAAAGTGAGGAGAGCGAAATGCGGGGGCAGAGGGAACGAGAGGGAAGAAGAGAAAATTATGAGAACAAAACAGATCTCTTTCTCAGAGCTTTTTGCAATGTTGAATGCACGAGTGAGAATGTGAGACTAGAAGAAGAAGAAGCTTGAGAAGGAGATAAATAAGGACTTGATTGTAGCGAGAGCGCAAGAGGCAGCAATAAGAAAAGGTTTCAAGAGAGAAGGCAAGTAAGGAATAAGATGGAAGCATAGATAGAGGAGAGTAAGACACAAGGAGTAGAAATAGGAAAAAGAGTGGGTGTCTTACACAAGTCTGTAATTCATGGCAAGTACAACAAGCAAACTATATGCAGTCTATATTTGTGTTAACCTTTCATTTATTTATTCTTATATACACTGTGCAAACACTAAAAAGTTAAATCCTCACTTCACGAAGGTGATAATGTTCAGTTTTTGAGGTATTTATTAAACTGTCGGTCAACTGCTGCATTAGTTTTAGCTATGTCTACCTACTAGACTGCCAACTGATTGTTTGATAATAATAATCAGCTGCTCTGGCTTTCAGACTAATTTATTGGATTGGATTTAGACTTGATTCTTGGACTGTGGATTTTGGATGTTTGTATTGGTGTTTGTGTTTTGGTTAATCAAAATAATCTCCCCCAAGATAACATGTGAAGGAACCTAGTGCTCACTGTTTCCACCTGCCGCTGTGGCAATGCTCAACATTTAATAATATCTTTTGTGATTAAATCTTTTACATGTGTTTTCTTGGGTCATGCACACCGTTACTGGATGTACACTCATCTATGTGTGATCTATGTGTGTGCTTGTGTGTTGAGAGACAACAGCGGATAAAGAGAAGAAGTTTAAAAGAAGCACTGGTGTGTGTCTGTATGTGTGTGACACAAAATAAGTAGGAGAAATAATCTCCCATGAACTCATAAGTACAGGTTTCAAAGGTTGTGTGTGTGTGTGTGCGTGTGTGCGCGTGGATAAATCTTCCGTGAACCTTTAAGTCAAAGTACAAAGGTAGAACGAAGGTGCATGCCTGTGCATAAGCCCGACTGTGTGGTGTGTGTCTGCATGTCTGCGCCTGTCACCTACGACTGCATGTGTTTCTCCCCGCACACAAACTTACTGAATGCACAAGAGGAAACCAAGAGACAGTCAGCAAGGATCACATGTAATTAATCCTCGGCGTATGCCTTGCTCAAAGGCATAACAACCCAACACATTGGTATGACGGATTAAAGGTATCAGCATAAATCCCCTTTTCATCATGAAGGCCTAACCTCTCTCACCATTGTAAGAATCACTTTCTGGTAAAGTTTTCTTTTCTAACAAAAAATAATAAAACTTCATCAGTGTTACTGGCAACGCGTCCAATTTCTTTTGGGATAGTCATAGAAACTTATAGGTGCTGTAAACGGATTATAAGCAGATGTGTGTCGGCGTGCGACACAGTTCCGCTGTACTGCGCTGTATACAGTAAATAATGACACCCTTCCTGTTTTCCCACTTTCACCTCCCCTAAAGTCACAACTCCACTCTACTACTCTCTATTTGATTTCCCCTCTGACACGCCAGCATCCCGCACCCTACCGTCCAACTCTCTCTAAAAGCACATTATCAGCCACTTACCTCTACTTAGCATGGCATCCATTAACAATGAACTAGAATGAAATGTCACCAAACACCCTGGTCAATGCCCTTTCTGTTAGCTTCCATGTTAATGTCCATGGCCATTTGTTGGTACGTGCTAATGTGCTAATCAGTGCGGAAGAAATGTTTAGCCTTAGGGGTGAAGTTCTGGCTACACTTTGGACTGCTGCCAGCTAGCTCAGCACACGCACACACACACACACACACACACACACACACAGAGGTCGTTCACAGGGACATAACCTCAATTTACAAATTCCCTTCATGGTTAGATTGAGGACTCTTTGGCTAGAAATCTGAGCAGAAGCTTATTCACGTATTCTCATGTTAAAACAAAAAAAAAAACTTTTTCCAAGGGGTTTGTTTTGGTTCCTGAAATAATTCTTCTCAGTTTGCCTTAAATGTCAGAGACTCATCAATGACAGAAAGATCCTTGCAACTACGACTTTATTGTAATTGCAAACAAAATACAACAATTCACCCTCTCCGTTTGACATAAAAAAAAACAAAGACACACGTAGTGGCACCGTTGCATTTGGAATTAGAAGCGTTTAGAGGTACAACAGTGGCGCTGTTGCGTCTGAGGTTAGCAGCAGCTGGCATTTAGAGCAGCTGTCGCTCAAGGATAAAAACGCTTTCCTATTTGTATCTATTTGTTTGGGCCTTGAATGTCCTGTACATGCACCACTTGCCCGAGGGCAACAGTTTGAAACGGTGATTACCTGAATGTAAGGGAATCTCAGAGGACACTTTGAGCTTTGTTCAGACTACGTGAGCTGTGCAGTTGCTCTAGGGAAGGTAACGGGCAACCAATTATTTCCTGGACCATGTTTATGACCCTTTGGATGGCATTCATCCTGTGAGATTAAGTGTGTTAAGATATATAAGTAGCTGCACTTGATCAATATCAGAGACAGTTATCGCACACAAGACATCCACAGACTGTGTGGTTGTCTAGCAACAACATTATTTTCCTTACTGTCAAAATTGCCCATCTGTGCAATCAAGATTGGACTTTAAGAGTTAGAAAAGCCTTTTGGTGCAACTTGCTTTGATTTAAGTCTTGTCTATATTGCACCTTTGGTGGTTATTTGTCTTGTGGAAGCCACGAATGGATGGAAGGTCATAGTTCCCACATCCTTTTGTTTGCCACTACATCACTGAGATTCCTGCAAGAGACCATTTTGTGTGAGCAAAAACTTGCACCAGCTGCTTGACACAAAACCATACCTTTGCTTCTGACTGATTTTAATGCAGCATAGCACTTCTTTTTCTCCCTCATGTCTCTGGCAGTTTTTCAATGGATCTGACACTGAACACAACCTGTAAAACCCTTGCCTCAGCAGTGTCGGATAGAGAGGGAGGAAGACAGTGAGAGAGAGAGAAGAAAATGATGAGACAGAAGTGAAAAGGGAAGAGGATGGAAAAAAAAGGCAGACAGATGGCAAAAAGAGGAATAGAAACGCTTGTTAGCACCTCACTGGCCCAAATAAATATAGGATGACACACCTGACTGATAATTAGTCTCAAGAGCATTGGTGTCTCTCTGTGTGAGACAGTGTGTGAAAGCATGTGTAAATGTGGGACTCTGGGTATGTTTGTGGGTTACGGTGAAAGCTGACTGCGTAAGGACGTGTGAGTGTGTTGACTGTGTGTGATGAAAAGGGGGCAGAGGCCTTTGCATGTGTCCAAGCTAATGGGTATCCTGGCACGCATAATCAGAACTGTTAATCACAGATAGAGGAGGGCGAGATAGACTTTCCAACTGGAAATGAGGCGGAGAAGAAAGAGGTTGAAAAGTCAATAGAGGTAGAAAGGGAGGGCTTTTGAAAGAGGGAGATGGGATAGACCTGTCATTTCATTTAATAGGTGGCCTATTTCATCAGTTTGTCACTATAAAAAAACACCTTTGTGTTTAATTACATGCAAAAAGAGACTGAAAGGAGAGCAAGGAGAGAAGAGGATGGAGAGACAGAGGGATGGAAATGGATTTTACTTGTAAGGAACGAACCTGCGTCACTGGCCAGGTTTAAGTCAAATCCTTAAAGGAATGTCCAATCTGAAAAACAGTCCGGTTAAGTTGAACCCATTGTTCCAGTCTAAAACGAGATTAGTAAACATGGGACACGAGACACATTTTTAAAACACACACACACAGAAAGTAGTTCAACACCCACTCTTTCTGCAGAGAACTGATTCTCTTTGCCTGTTTTGTACTGCGTTTAATTTAATGTTTTTTCAACAATGAGGTGATTTTTTTTAATGTCTCATCTGCACAGATTCTCTTTTTTAATTCATTTTTCACCATGTTTTACACAAGTGAAAAAATAAGACCTAACGTCTAAGCAAAAAAGGCCAAGAGATTAGGCCAATGGTTGCTCTTGGGCTCAATGTGACCAAAGATCATTGCCACCTCTTTGCAATATAAGAGATGAAACTACGTTCGTCCTCAACATGGCCGTAGAAAACTTCAAATTAAAAACTGATAAAACACACATTTGTTAATAAAGCACTGCCAAAAGTAAATCAATATGACCTGGCATATAATGTGTTTGTCCTTTACTTATTCCAGTGTCCTCTCTTTTGATTAGCTCAGCAATGTCAAGAAACATTTCCTTTATAATAAAAGATTCACTAATAGTGTCACCAGTATATCAGCTGATTCTCTCATAACGATGTTCATTCAGGAGCCAAATCTGTTGTTGTAAATTTACTGGCACTATAGAGTATGGCATTACTGCGCTGGATGGAGCTGAAAATAGATGCTCCACGCTCGTACACACACAACCACACACACACAGACAGTCGCTCATACACAAACACAAATCCACTAATCAAGCCTCTCTCTTTCGCAAAATAAAAATTTGGTGTGAGCCACACAGCCGTTGTGATTGATTGTAAATAGCAGCTTTAGCACAAGCAGTCTTTATCTTGCTGTGCAAGTGGGAAAGAGAGAAAGTGCGTGTGCTTGTGTATGTGCGAGAGAGAAAGGCAAGGTAATTAGGTAATCAACAGCTGTACAAGACAGACAGGAAGCAGCTTGTTAAGAAACTGAAACGGAGATGGAAGTAGATAATGAGAGAGACGGAGCGGTTGAACGAGCCACATATAAACAGAAAGAAAAAGAAAAAGAAAAGGTTCAAACAAAGGAACGGAGCACCAAAAACAAAAAGGGGTATAACAGTAAGACAGAGTGATGGAAGGATGGGGTGGGAGGTGGGCTGGGGAGTGGGGGAGAAGAGAGGGAAGCATTAGATGTGAGGACAGGTGCTGTTGTCAGCTATGAAACACATGTAAAGCTTTTATTGACAGGAGGAACCAATTACTGACAGCTTGAGGGGAAGGAAGTTTTTCTCTGTCACACCAGGAAGCACAAACAAATCTGTGCGGAGAAACATTATTGTTTTTATCATTGTCAAACACTTGATGTTCCCCTCTGTGGGTGCGATGACAAGCCTTCTTGTGTGTGTGGATAGAAACAAGGTAGCAGGAGAGTGGAGGTTTTATCTGCAGGCAGGAGGGAGGAGAGATCACTGGTTCGAATCCCACAATGAAAATCTGATTGTTGGAAATTAGGGAAGCAATAAGTCAGAGATATCAGAAAACACAATATGTCTAAGCTCAAATAATTAAAACAACCATGATCTACTACAAAAATAAAAACCTAACATTGCTTAACAGTGCCACAAGGTACATCCTCCAACTCCACCACTCTTTACTTTATATTACTTTGCTTGGCAGACACTTTTATCCAAAGCGACTTACAAGGAGCTAGCGCTGGGTTTCTGGCTCAGGGACACACCCGGTAGGGATGGACTAGGAGTCAGACAGGGTTTCGAACCTGCAAATCTCAGTCCGACGCTTAACCCATTGAGCTACCATTCATGGGGCCACCATTCTAAAATAGTCTTAGGTGAAACTCAACATGATTCCCTTCATGAGTGGGGGATTTACTAAAAGACTAGATGTGTTTCACCTAATGATTCTGCTTCGGCAAAGAAGCTTCACCAACACGCTCCATCCATATTGGAACAAAATGGCATTTAGGGTATACTCAAAATATGACTGAGGGTGTTATGACTGTCATATAACTGTGCTGTAAAAAAACCCACATGATTGCATGAAGGTTTACTTCTATTTTAACAAGATTGTAATTTCTCTAACTTATATCCAACTTCTACATAGGAAAAGAAAGTGACACTTGGGAAGTGGTGTGTTTTGGGCAGCTGCAAATGAAGTTTCTTTGGAATAAATAAAATAAGAACTAGGTCATTAGTACCTTGGATGATTAAAAGTACTGCCAGAGACATGTAACAGTATCAACAGGGAACCCAGGAGACACAATGCCATGCTGCTGTGATGGTAATTGATTGACAAGTTCTCTCTTGGAAGCACAAGTAAATACACGAATAAATAGATTCTGATATGCAGCCTTGGAGGTGATCCTGTCTCATCGCTTCACTTTCACTCTGGAGTCCTCAAAGAAATTTACCAGCAATAACACAAAACTCAGTTCATCAACCACTAACATTTGTCATTTGCTTCTCTTCATCCATTCCTGTTCACTAAACGTTAAGAAGACCAGTGTTGACAGAAACCTCAAAGCAAGGAACACTGTTTCAAACTCCCTTCCCTCTGCCAATCTCCCACATTCCCCCCTCTGGCTTTCTCACCTTTCTCCTCTCTTCTTTTATAAGCAAGGAAACCAGGGGAAGCATACAGCTGCTCATCTTCTTTTAATCCCTTTGTCATCTTTCCTTCATGTTCTAAAAATACAAGCAGTCACCAAAGAAAGGGAGTAAAAGCAGCTGTCATTGGGACATGACACAGGGTACACACTGAACAGGTCTACCATAGGGCTGCCTTATAGAGCATTTATAGCTATGGACACTTTAGAGTGACCAATTAACCTGTGTGTCTTAAGACATGGGGAGAAGCCAGAGAACCCATGCAGAACAAGCAAACTCCACACAGAACGACACCCGGTAGATCCCCGGGCCTTCCTGCTGTGACGCTAACCGCGCTAACCACTACACCACTATGCCGCCCGGAAGTAAAGACTCACATCTTTATTGGTACGATGCCCCTGCTCTCCCCTTTTCTCTTAGTTTGCTGTTAATGTAAATCCCTGCCTTCTATCACCAACTCCTTTCCTTCTCTCACAGCATGAATTTACAGTCTAGAGGTTTAAACATGTCCGTTTTTGTTCTTAACACAGCTCCTTGTCTTTTTAAGCACATATTGGCTGTAGTGAAATGGGACTGGAATCAACCACCAGCCTGTGGTGAATGCCTGCACTGGAAAGTGGGTGATTCCTATGTATGGATGACAAAGTGATCATCAGATGGGTGTGAAGAAACCTGGGACATTAGGCTCCAATGAAGCTCCATTGTGTCAATATTCTCACAACTAGTTTTTCTCTCAATCGATGATCTACTGCTCAATGTTATCTCTGTCTCTCCCCAGTAGAGGTGTACATATATACAGTATGTGTGTATACACCTACATGAATACACGCACAGTACACACAATATGTGCATGTATACATCCAGATACACATACTCGTTTTCATGCACACATACATGTACAGATATTCATTAAAATTACTAGTAGCAAGTTCAAATTGACATCTATCTTAGAAGAAGAATCCACTTGTCACTGACACATTTCTGCATGTTACAATTTGACGGCGTGCATTTGACCCACCCCCCCTTGGGGGGAGCAGTGAGCAGCCACAGGCGGCGCTCGGGGAGCTAGCGCTGGGTGTCTCGTTCAGGGACTCACCTGTTATGGGGGAGGGGCTGGGTGACTCAGCTGGGGATCGATCTCGCTATTCCTACAGTCCAACCCTCTGCCTTAACTACTGAGCTACCAGGCCACCTGGGAGGGGGTGTGCTACAGTGAATAGTACTGTTTTTAGCAGATTTTAGACATTCAGGCATCTTATTCCATAATTGACGGGCATAAAAACTAAAAGCTGTGTCACCTGTTTGGTAACTTTTTAGGGCTTGTTTAACATTTGGTCAGGTTAACCACAAAAAATGATTTTGTCTAGTTTGGTCATTCAGATGACTACAATTCACCTCTGTGCCAAAAGCCAAGCATCCAATAGGTTTAAATAAAACTTTGGTCCAACCTTTTCTCACTCCTCTTTACCCTTCCTGCTCACTGAAAGACAATCTTCTGCCCCACATTGTAACAAAGTGAAGCAACGTTTTTTTTTTCCTCTTTTTCTTTTATTTTCTTGTTTCAGCAGATCCTTTTAGTCTCCTCCAGGGAGACTGAAGCACTCGGTCCCCCCCACTTTGTTTGTGTCGTTCATTCGTTCGTGCATGCTTGGGAGCTCTCAAGTCAAGGACACAAGCTCAGTTTTCGGTTTACTTGATGAAAAGAATTCATTAACCAGCAGCAATGGGACCCTAGGGCTGCTGTCACCTAAGGATGGGAGGAAGGCAAAAGCAGGAGGGCAAAATGAAAGAGTAGAGCAGACTGGAAAATAGAGGGACAGGAAGGACAAGGAGAAAGATAAGAAGGTTGGGTGATAACACAAAGTAGAGGGGGACTAGTTGTATAGTGTGAAAGAGAGAGGGAGGACATATAGAATTCTGTGAGGGGAGGAATGAACATAAGAAAGCAAGCTGGGGAAAAAAAAAGAGGAAGAAAGGAAGCAAGAAGGGACTGGGATATCTCCAGTGCTTGGCACCTCTTCGCCAACACACATAAACACGTACACGCACTCACCCCCACAAGGGACCAATAGTTAGTGTTAGCATCGGCACAACGGCTCACTCCATGACACTGTACATCTCTAAGGACAGGGACTTGAACACGCAGGGTCCGCGTAGGTCGCCTTAATTAGCCACACATCCCGCTACGCAGGCCCCCAAAGGGGTTTAACAGGGGCGTGGAGGATGAGGAGATGAAAGATGGAGGAGACAGAAGGGAGCGTGAGGAGCAGAAGTGGGAGTAAGGGAGAAATGGGTATTAGAGCAAGGGGAATAAGCCAATGGGATTGGAAGGTTATTTAAAGCATGGCCTACAAAAACATTCTGAAAAGTACAGTGTGCATGTTTGCATGGATGTTTGTGTGTTTGGATACGAGTTCATCCATGAAATGTGACCTTTACCATGCATGTTTATTTACTTAGACCAACACTGTGATCCCACACAGCCTATTTAACAAATTCAGTGTGTGTGAACCCGACGCATGCATCTGCATGGATTTACACTTACATATGTGCATGCATATGAGTCTGGGCTCGTGATTGAGTGTGCTCAGGTGGCCAGGGTCATTTCAGTGAGTGACAGAATGATGCTAGGCAAGGCTGCACACAAACCCCATCCATATCAGGGCCTAATTAGCCAGCCCAGGTCATTGTGCAAGGGTTTGATAGAGTGGTAAAGCGCAAGAACGCTCACCAAAGCACACATAATGAACACAAATGCTCCATGTATCCCTCTAAGTCCCACTTTATCCCAACTCTCTTGATGTCCCTTTCCTTTAACTGACACCTAGCCTGTTCCTTCCCATATAAACATTGTCTCATAACCTGGACAATTACAGGAGTATCTTGTGTGCGACTGCTTTATGCCTAAACACAGTAAATAGTGTGTTTGAGAGACTTTGACATGAGTCAACTTAACATAATTGGATGACAGTATGATCTCCAGAGGAGGCACATTATGGTGAAGCTTGGAGACAGGCTGATGGATCCCAGCTGAGGTACCAGAGACTGAAATCAAATTCATTCTGATGACCCGGCTCCCAAAAGTCTTCCCTTGACAGGTTTATTTTAAGGTTTATTCACTTGCCTGGTGTTAGGTAACCTGGCTGTATTGTTAGTGTGAACAAAAATGCCACAGGAAAGAAAACTCTTAGGGATGCAAATGTTAAATTAAATCTGAAATTTGAAAATCTTTTGTATTTTATGTTTAATTTCTACATTTTGTTCTTTAGCTTTTTTCCTCCTGTTTATGCTGTCCATCTCTGCAACAGCCTCCTTAATCTCTTCCATCATGCCATGCTTTCTCATCCTCCTGTTCCATCTTCTTCTTCTTTGTCTCCTTTAGGTAGATTTTGAAGAATACTGTCCCATCTCAGTTTTCCCCCTTCTTCACCTCGTGAGACCTGTTGATATCTATCAGCTTTAAAGCCCAGACATCCTCACAGTTCTCTACAACAAACTCAACAAAATAACACACTGCGAACGTAAAGGACAAAATTACTTATGGTCAAGGTGTGAGAGAACAAAAAACTATACCTGACAAAAACATAGTATGGTGTTGTCGACCTATATAAATCAAGCATACTTGATTGGGAAATATTGTTTAAATACACGTATGCATCTTTTGGCCTCATATGGATGCAATCAAGAGAAGAGAGACGAGGGAATGAAGAATGTCAGGAAGGCACAATAAACAGACCATAATTACTGAAGTGGCTATTTCCTCTACTCTTCTGTAAAAGAAATCAATGAAATACAAGTCCGTTTATTTTTACAGCAACAAAAGTCATCTCAACCTTACAGTGTAAGGTTATAAATATAAATATATATATATGAGAATGTTCTCACTCGCATTCTCTTTAAAAGACTTTCAGGCTTCAGGTTTATTAACATTTTGGATTCACTGATACTGCATTTGTTTTATACTAACATTAATCCTCAAAAACACAACTTTCCTAATAATTTTGCACACAGTGTAAATGAAGAAGGCATGAACATGAGAAAAGAATGTCAAACTGCAGTCCACCCAGTGCGACTCTTCCACCCACCCTGACCTTCATCATTAACATAGAGAAGATTTATCTTGTTTCTGAGGAATTATAACCATTAAAGAACCAAACAGATATGAATTAACAAGCGGCTATATTGGATTGCATTGTGTGTACCTAACAAAGTGACCAGTGGGTGCAGTGCAGTGTAATACACACACACACACACATTGCAGTGGATGAAAATGGGATAGGGGTGTAACTCTCCCTGGTCCTCTTACAGGGCAAGCACTAACAGCTACAGTGTCACACTAAGGGCCTCCACAATTTTATGTCATCAATCTCTTTTCCTTCCTTACACTCCTCTTTTCTTATCTCCTCCACTCTGCCTCCTTTCACTTATTGGAAAACACATCTCTTTCTTTCTATCCGTCCTAGTCTTGCTGTCTTTTTAAAACCCAAGTGTGCCAACTGAGACTGGAGACATCTTGGCCCCATGTCTATGCTCTCTCTATGCGTGTGTTTGTGTGTGTGTGTGAGTTTCCCTGGGAGACTGTCAGCACTCAAACAAAAGCTCCCTGTTAATTTAGTTTGTATTTACAAATGTCTACTTAACCCTGCACCCTGCATCTTCCCCTCTTCTTGTGTGGGTTTAAACCCGTTCAAACATAGACAACACATTTCTCCAACCTGTGTGAATATATTTCTGGAACTGTTTTTCATGTATGTTTTCAGAAGTGTAAGCATCCTTCATAAAGATACGGGATCCTGTCATTTTATTTTGCAGAGACAGTCGATAGACTCGACATTATCTAATGTTTGCACAAGTGAGAACTGATAAATCACAACTTTTAATATATTGATTTTTCCTTAAGGTTGGTATGAGCTGTTGTACCTAATCTGTGCAAATAAAAACACCAAACCATCAGATTGTGTGAACATGTCTGTCAATCTGTTCATTTAAATCAATATAAAGCAAAGTTGTAAACTTTATATACACAGTAAATATTTAACTCTATGTTGTGCATTAGCCTGAACATGTGATGAGGCATAATACAGCAACACGGGTCACAGTTCTTGTACAGTTTGTCAATGCAAATGTGTATAGGCTTTTGAGATTTGTAGCGTTGTGCGTTCAAATGTGCTTGTATGCGTTGAAAGCGACTGTACATTAATAGTATATGATGTGGGCCTGCAAATGTTTTAGCGAATTTTTTATTCAGCTATGTACATGCCTGACAAAATGTCTGCACTAGTTATCATAAAGGAAGACGAGGACTCTAAGAAAATGTTCTCTGAATATTAGATTTTAAGACTGCAACATCCTATTTACTACAACATGACATCCCTTGTCATCATGGGGTCTTGCAGTATTTTTAGCTGGTGATTTGTGAATGTGTACATATTGAATAAGCTCAGTTGAAGCAGTTAGTCATTTAAGCTCAGGCAAAACCTAAATAATATTAGGTTGATAGAAGATATTTTGATGCCGGTGCTTGATGCACAATGTTTGAGATTTTGCTGCACGACTACTAATAAATGCATCGACACAGAAACTGCCCCTTTCATATTTAAGAATGAGTTCAAACTGAATTACGAACAAGATGCAACACGACAAATGAGTAACTTTGGGGAAGGAAATGCTAGTTCACTGTCAGTGTTTGTGATCTTACAGCACATGACGCTACATGAAATGATTTGTGATCTGAAGATTACATGCGCTCTGCGGTTTTAAGGATTTTAAGGATACACTTTTATTCTGAGTGCTTCAGGTCTTTCCAGAGTTTTATTTGTGTTAGCTATACTTTAAACACAGACAAAGTAATATGAGGCAATTTAACAAAGTTGTTTTGACTGCCTGTAGGGGAGAGTGTGTGTGACTTCTTTCCACCACAACATTAAAACCACTAGGTGGTATCGTGGCTGACTGGTGTATGCTTTCAGTAGTGACATTCACTGTCAAACGACTCAAAAACAGGGATTTTCTACTTTCAATTTCACTGCTTTCTGGCAATATGAAGAAGTTATTTTTAAAACTAAAATTATACTTCATCAAATTTACAATTTGTTCAAAATGTTCAGCAGAGTAAGCTTACTTAGTACTTTCTTCATACGCACAGTATACTATAGTGGACCCAACAACTGCAGGAAATATCTTAGATCACTGAATGGAACTTTTTCTTGTTGCTACTGCAACCAAGGCCAGTGCCAAGGATGAAAAACCTGAACGTCATTTAGTGCTCACACATGCGTGCACACTACCAGATAAATAGGCTTTCTCCTGTATAGACAATGCATTACCCCAGTTCTGGTATTGAACAAGGCCCATTAGCAGTGTTAATCTATAGCTCCAACTATGATCAAGAAATAGAGCACTGCTCCCATTCTGGCAGAGTCATAAGCTATGGCACATTTTCCCCACATAACCCAGCAGATAAATAAAAGACATTCGGAGTCTGTTCCACTTTGTGTTAGGTTTAACATATTTAACATGCAAGAAATAAAAAAAGCCAGTAAACAAAAAGGAGACAAAACTGAAACTAATCCTTCAAGCGAGACAATGCTCAAGAGAGGCTCTCACATTGATTAATAACATCAGTTGAACACTGAAAACTCAACAAGGTCAGTATAAGCAACACAATTTGTAGATGGAAGATTATAGTAATAGTTCAACATATTTGTTAAAAATATGCATAACGGGATTACAGTGCATATTATCATGAAATAGAATGACAATTAAATAGCATAATCAGGGACATAAAAAAATAAAAAACAAATGGAAATGATAATTAAAATTATCTACAACAAAAGAGAGATTTTGCTGGAGGGTGCCTCGATGGCAGTTTCTGAGGGAGATGAGACAAGCACATGCACATCCAAACATCTCATTATATTTTATTTTTTAGCAGCAGTAGAGGGGCTGGGAAGCAGAACTAAGCAGAGTGTCAATAACACAGTATGATGGGGCTGTGTAATTATAGCTGAATTATGTCAAAATGGTAAAATAGCGAAAAAACACAAATAATGAATAATTATTTCATAATCAAAATCAATAAAGAAATAAAAGGGAGCTATAAGAGAGTTTTGATCTGGTAGCTCAATGGGTTAAGTGTCAGACTGGAATGTAGGAGGTCGCAGGTTCGAATCCCGTCTGACTCCTAGTCCATCCCCTACCAGGTGTGTCCCTGAGCCAGACACCCAGCGCTAGCTCCCTGTAAGTCGCTTTGGATAAAAGCGTCTGCCAAGCAAAGTAAAGTAAAGTGATGGTGGAACAGTAACTGCAGCTATGCGAAGTATTGTGGAAGAATATATTGTGATTAACCTGTTTTTTCAACTGCAAATAATGTCCATAAAGCTAAACATTGTCAAAACACATTTAATTTAATAAAAAAGTCCTGTCTTTCACTTCAATAATTTGTATTGCTGATTGCTGTACAGTTTATTCGAACTTAATTAAATTATAATTATAATTTAGAACACTAAAAAGTTTGATTTGTTTTTTAAATTTGTATACAAAATATCGATATCTGGCGTCTCTGTATCAATACAATATGACCACACAAAAATATTGCGATACTAAGCTGTATTGATTTTTTCGCCTACCCATAATTAACACAACCACTCAGCGGTAAAGACATGCACTGTTACACAAAAACAAAACACACCAACACTAACAACCAACCCTACTCTGTGAGTCTAATAACATCCACTCTACAAATGTCCTGCATTACACACATATCGCTGACCGCCGTGTCATGTCAGATCGTATCACAGATGTACAATAGGTAACAGGAAGCCATTCAAAAGACTAATTGTTCGAGGTAATAATTATTCCCGCCCTCTCATTCATTAAAAAAGCACACTCACTGTTTCATGTCTCACCCAGTAATATCTCATTAGAGCTTAATACAGATCAGCTCTTTTAATTAGCCTTCCCACCCACGCAATCGCTGATAAAAGCCTGTGATCTTGCTTGCGCTATGCTGGCAACAGTCTGTATATAATGCACATGCAGCTATGTGCGTCTTCCCTGTAGTAAAAGAAAAATGTCAGCTTCACTCCCACTTACAGTTTTTATAGTTCAGTATTAGTAGAGGGATAGCAAGGTAGCAGAGCTGCGCCGCATCTTCTTGCATGTATATAAGTGGATCAGTGATTCTCAGAGCTGAATTGTAATCTGGTTTCTAAAGCATCGCTTTCCGTGGTTACCCTGACGTCACTTTGATGAGTTTCTCCTTCGGGGCAAGACCAAAAAACTGCACAACACATGGATACATGCCAAAGCTCAGTGATTTAAGCAGCATTTAGAATCACCTCTCTTTCAGCACCTCAAACAACACCATCTCGATGGATGACAACGGGCCACGAAAATGACTTCTTTGCCTCGAGGCCACACTGGCTGGCACAACCCAAAATCCATCAAATACCTTCAGTATTTCAAGAGCTGCAGCAAAGTACACAACAATATGAATCCATGAGCAATTCATTCAAGAAATATTACAAAAGAATTCCCATATTATCCATAGTATTCATGTTTTTCTCTCTAATGTTGGCCAATGAACACCGGCCAATCATAACTTAACAAACATAGATAGGCCTGTGAAGCACTGGAGCGTCCAACGTGTCAAAGCAGTAATCAAAGAGCAATGCTCAGTATTTGGAGGGTTCACGAGATCGGACACATCATCATTTAAGACTACGCGTTTAAGTGAGAATGAAAAGCTTGATAGACACCAGCAAACTGATAAAACTACAGCACAGCTTCTGCTGTACATATTCTCCAAACACCACACCAGTTTCAAACTTTAAAAGCATCCAATGAAAATGTCTGACTGCTTTATGCTCTTCATTTGAAAGCTCAAAGCTGTTGTGTCATCACTTTTACCTCCTAGTACAGCACATTTGGATTGTTCGTTGCTCCTGATGCTGATCATCAGTGATCTGGCTAACAGCTAGCTAATTGGTGCTAACTCAGCGGGGGTTTGGCAATTATCGTTTTAGGCAAGAGGAAGTCATTTATCAGTACTTCTCTCACTCAACTGGGCTAGAGACAGAGCGGAGACGGGGGGGGAAGAGAAAGAGCGAGAAGAGGACAGACAGTGCTTAGAAAAATAAATAGATGATCACGTAGCCCAGAAGAGGTCAAGAGAAATCGTTCATATTACAGGTCTCTAACATTAGAGGTCACTGCCCCCCCCCCAAAATAGCCAGCTCCTCCGGCTCCCTAATGGCTCTTTGTTTAGCATAATTCATCATTCATTAGCCTAATTTAGCAAAGCTAAATAGTGAACACAGAGAAACCCCACAGATTCTGGACATCACCAGTAGGACAAAAAATGAAATATCTATTTTAAGACAGAGGGAGAAATTACCCTCAGACTTTCTCCAGAAACTGGTCTGAGAAGAAGTCCTGGCTAACTGTCTGTCCTGGGATCAGAGCTTTGGTTTGTTTATCCTGCCTTCTCTGTCAGCTTTGAGGAATAGAACATCTGCATTCAGACAGGTTGAATACATGTTCCTAATAAAGTAAGAAAACATGAGTGTAGTTTGATAATGAAGTCAATTTTCGCAGTTACACAGTCAGTGACTCATTGTCAGCGACACAGCACACTGCAAAACCTCAGAGCATGACAGGAAACGCCTGCTTTCACCTGATATAAGATCTGATTGGTTCAGGTGTCGGATCCACAGCTGGTCGTTCAGTAGAAACGTTTCCTCTTTTATTTCCTTTGAAATATTATGACTCGTTAGTCTGATTTTACACTGTGGAGATCGATTCTATTACAGAATAAATGTAAGTTAAAGCAAGTTAAAGCAGCCAATGTACCGACAGTGAGGACAATAGCGGCTCCTGAAATAAAAAAATATTTCAGTAGCCGCGACCTGTTTAGGTAGCTCATGGGTTAAGCGTCAGACTGGAGTGTAGAAGGTCGCTGGTTCGAAACCCGTCTGACTCCTAATCCATCCCCTACCAGGTGTGTCCCTGAGCCAGACATTCAGCGCTAGCTCCTTGTGAGTCGCTTTGGATAAAAGCATCTGCCAAGCAAAGTAAAGTAAAGTAAAGATAGTCATCTAGGTCCATTTTTGTATCTTTATCCTTAACTAATCAGTTGAAATACTCCCTTGCAACCCCTTAACAGAAATATAGGTTTAGATAACAGATGGACAAATGGTTTAGTTCTAAAATGTAGTATTTTAAAATGTTCTATTGTTGCAAGATGAAAATACTGCATATAACATTAAACCTCTTTACAAACTTACTATAGTTTTAACGGCTAAATAATATTGTTATTTGATTTATTGTTATTACCTCACTTTCTGTGTTCAGGCGTCAATTAACAATAATTATGTAATTTTCCTCTCAGTGCTTTGCAGCTGCAGGGCTTCTTTTCTGACAATGCTGCAGATGCACTTTTTGTCTCTGCAGCACTACAATTTACTTAAATGTCAACCTGCCGTTTACGACGAGTTGCAAAATCCTAATGTTTGAACAGTAACCTCTTTTTCTTCAGGGGAACTAGTTACAGTCACAGATATTGTTCCTCTCACCTCTTTTCTTGTGCTGACCTCGGGGTAAGATCGTTTAATAAAAACAGTTTAAAACAGTTTTCATTAACAGAATCACCAAGTAATAGAATACTATGTTTTTAATTGTGGATCACTGGCAAATCAGCATCAGAGCTAATTTAGAGTTTCTCTCTTTGCCCTGTTATCTTTAGATCCTCTGCCGAATCACTTTTTTTATAAGGCCCAACTAACTTCAATCTCTTCTTTAGTATTTTTTTTTCACCTTCTTTATTATCTAACATATTACAGTTATATTCTAGTTGGTTATTTATGTGTCACTGCTATGCAAAAATAAATCAATCCACCCCAACAAGGCCCTGGGATCAAGTACAGTTCACCTTCCACATTAGCAACAAAAAGGATTTAGAAAAACAGTGTGTATTTACTCTGCTGACACAAACTAAACACACACACAAACACAACCAAGCATACAAAGCCAGAGCAAATACCAAGTAAATGGCAAATTTAGCATGACACATGGGTCACTGCTTTCCACAGCTGCTTGGGAGCCCACCCTCTGTGTGGAGGTGTGTACTACAACACCCGTGTCTACAAGACAAAATGAACACCTGCAGTCCAACAATGTAAAAGCTGATTCATGAACATCTCTGAGGCTGTTTGTTAGAAGTAGGAATTAAAGTCCTATCAACAGTCAATCAATAGACAAGTTCAAGGCAAACATTTCCTGCTACACATTCACGGTGTCTACAGGCCTGTGTATTAAAATGAAGTGTTTGTCTTTCTTAAAGAAACGTATCCAGTTTCACACATTTTTATAGAGACTCACTGTAATAATACTAAGATCTCTTCTTCTTCTTACCCTAAATGATTAAATAAAGGATGGATTATTATATTTTTTTTAAGTTGCCATTGAAAAGGAGTAGATGCTTGTACCTTTCTGCTGTGGAGGACGCCTTTCTCTGACATATCACTGCCAATGAACTGCTTCCCAGTGCCATTTCCTGTTTGATCTCCCACGCGACAAGGTTGCTCGGTTTCACAGCCAGGAAGTTGATGTCTGACTGGAACCAGACCCTGCAAAGAGGGGTGAAGACAGAAATGAGGATAGAGACGGGAAAGAAAGCCAGGTTAAACTAAAGCTCACAGAAGCACATCATAAACAGAGGAAAGAGCGCTGAGATGTCAGTTGGGGAGAATTTGCTTAAAATTGAATTCGCTTCAGTAGAAATTCCCCTGCCCTGATTTTCTCTCTGATTTTCTTCAATCCCTGGTGCGTGCCCTGCTCTCTTTGTATAAAATGTCTCTTAAAATTGTTTCACGCAGCATGGTGCCACCTCCCACAGTCTGTTTTGATGGCAGAAGACAAAAGAGTGACAGAAGAGGCTCTTATGAATGTTAACATTTCCACCAGAATAAGTGCAGCATGGAGAGCGAACACTGGAGATTATATCTTATACCAAAAAAAGGGGTTTTGCTGATGAGAAAAGCAGCAATGTCCAATTTCTTGATATGGGATTTTGTTTTGGCATTTCTTTCAGCCTTTCATCATCTCCCTCACCTCGCTTTCCTCTTCAAATATTCCTCAGTTTACCTCAGTATTTTGAAAAATGAAATATCTTCCCTTTTCCCTTTCTGTCTCTCCAGTTAGATTGCAGCTGTACTTCACCCACTCTCTCTTCCAGTGCTGTCTTATTGTTTTTATCCCATTTTTTCATATCCCATTCTTTTTCATTCAGATTTTCATTTGGTTTAGATGAGTTATTCCTCTATTTCTCTAAACTCTCACTATTCAAACTTTCATATTTTTTTGGAATTTTCACTTTAGGTTTTCTATTAAATTTCATACGCCTTTGCTTTTCCTTCCCATTTTCCAGATGTCTTCTTTGTTTATTCCTCCTTCCCCCTCTTTCCCTTGTTGCACCCTTGTTGCTTTCTTGCTTTTCTTTCATCTTGCAGTCTTCCCTTCCCTTTTCCTCACCTTCTTCCAAAGCTCTTTCTGCAGCCTTTTAACAATCCCTCTGTGTTTTCATTCTTTCCCCATACCTCACTTCATCCCACGCTCCTTTTGCTTTTCTTCCACTATACTCAAGACATCCATTTATTTTCTCTCTCTCTAATCTGTCCTGGTGTGTTTTGTTCTATTTATCACCTTGACGAGACCCTTTCTCAGTTTATTAATATACTTTATAGACACACATGCACATGCACACCTGCTTTTCTTATAAGCACATGCAGCAACAGTCTCTGGCAGACTAATACGAACACACATATTCACCAAAAAATAGAAAAAGAAGCTGTCAGTCTCCGTTCTCATTATTACCTTCTTATGTTGGTCTCTCTTTATGTTTTGCCAAAACCTGCTTGCAAATATGTCATGGTCGTCCCTTGACATGTTCTGTACATATGCTTGTGTGTCTGAGTTGTATATTTGCATCTGTGTTGGTGTGTGTGCTGAATAATAAGCTGTGAATACTCTTTGGTGTTTGGAACAAGGGAAGGTCCCTCTTGTGGAAACTTGAAAACACTGTTTTCTGTTTCCCCATAAACTATTTTATAAAAATGCTCCTTGGTTGGCTGTCTTGTTTATGTGCTACAGTTAAGAAAAATGAGGGAAATGGAGGTGGGAAGTTGCAAGAAAGTTTTTTGTAAGTGAGGCAGTGTGCTCATTGTTTGAGGTGTGTGCCTGCTGTCAAACACTGCACCTGTGAAGAAAGCTAACATAAATATAATGTAAGGTCCCATAAAACCCATCCTTTATCATTTAAAAACTGTATATTACATAATATAAAATCTGTTTCTTGTTTCCTTTCCATTTCCGTCTCTTTCTGTGTCTCCTCTTCAGCCTTGCTTCACCCTCTTCTCCCATTCACTTCGTCCTCCTCCTCAACAAATCCAGAATTTAAGATTATGCACTTTAAAAGAAATTTCCGGCACCCCGACTGTGACAATAAAAGTACGTAGTGCACAGGAGGAAAACAGCATGAGATATAATGTGAGTGGCAGACTGACAGGAATGGAGCACGAGGCAACATAAATGTACAGTATGCCTGAATGCTGGCTGAGAAAGTTTTAAACCAGATGTTTAGATGAAGAGGTTGTGGCAATGACAAATCATAAATAAAGCATAGTGAAAAAATAAATAATAAATAAAACGTCTTCAGTACCCCTCCAGTATGTGAGAAAATAAACCTCATTCTTGGTAATGCAAAATAAAAAATGCACTGACTTGAGCACTTTGAAATGAACTCAAACATTCATACAAAATGCTCTTAGAGACACATTCCTAAACCAGAAGCCAAACTATGATGTGCAAAGAAATCCAACCCACATTAGCCCAAAGCCACCACTGCCAAAGACCAAACATGTTGTAACTGACTGTCAATGATTAACAGGCAGAAAATGCCTATTTTCTGTGTGTAAGACGCTATAACTCATTTACATAAAGCACATGCGCATAAGATGACATAATTAGAGTGTTTCCTCTTGATGCTAGTCGTGCTCTTTTATTGCAGCTTCACTGAAACTATGGGACTTTCCTCTTCCACTGATCAACATCAATAGTTTCATCAAACACTTAATGCAGTGAACATTTCCTTGACAAAGATTTTGCACAGGCATAAGGGCCCATATAAAAGAAACAAGCTCACTTCGCATGAAAGACAGCTGTTTGTTGTGATGAACCTCAAGAACATAGTCATTTGAATCTTCAGGCTCTTTCCCTCAGCTCTAAAACCTTTTTTTTATTTAGTTTTACAGTGTGGAACTGTACGGCTTGCTCTTATTAATCTTCTCAGAAATTTTCCTTCAGGAATTGATAATGCAGAAGAGTGAATATTGGACTTTGGTACATGACTCGGCCAGAGACACATGAGAGCTTGTGTTGTGTCCAAACATCTGGGACATTTTCCATTACAATTTGACAAGGTCGTAGCATGTGAAACATGTCATGGTTCATTCATTATTCATTCGGTTATTGTCTGAGTTTTCCATCAGATGCTGCCAAACCCACCTGGCGCATAGTCATTAGTTACTATATACTGTAAACCAGTCCACCTCCACTTGCCCTCTGCCAGATTGGCTATTGTGTCATACCATCTGTAACTTCCACCCTTTGTTCGTTCTGGCCTTCTCCCTACTGCTCTGCCTGTTGCTCACCTGCAGGATTTGGTCCTTCCACCTTACGTGACTTACCTCCTTAACCCTTTGAAACACAGTGAACCGCATAACTTATGATGTGTAGTTAAGGCCAGGGTTTCTCTGAGGTGTGATGTGTGTTTAGAATTACAACAAATTTCTCATAGTTTTTATTATCAATTAGTCATTTTTTATTAAGTATGAGGAAAAAGAACTAGTTGACATTTGACAGCTGTTTCTCTGTAGCTGCCAATATGAGTCTAATCTCTATGAACAATATAGATCTATAGGAGAGATAGGAAAAACCTTAGGTGTGACAAAATCAGGAACACTCGAAGGAACACTCGAAAGAAGGAAAGCACTGATAAGCTCAACGACATTCAAATCCTGTGTGAGACAACTCAAGTGGATGATAACAGAATCCTTTACTTAGTGAAGAAAAAGTCCCTTCACAACATCAACAGAAGCCAAAAATACTGTGGAGAAAGTAGGCCGGTTTGTCATGATCGTAATCATCGCACAAAGCACTAGTAACATTCAACAACAGGAAAGCCAGATTAGACTTTGCCAGAAAAGATCTAAAATAAGCACGTTCTGGAAAAATGCCAAGTCCGTCACCTATAGAGAAGTAGTCTACTTAAAATGACTGCGACGCCTGAATGATAAATGCCATAGTTTAGCTCCTAAAATAACGATGTACCACGGAAACTCAATATTTCTGGACTTGTTTTAGACTCTCTGTCATTGATTTCACAAAAAGAAATGACAATCCCCAAGACTAAAGGCAGTTTTTCCTACATCATATTAGTGAGAAACCAGAACCCTGAAGTCAATGTATCATTAGTCCAGTCAGGTAAAGGGGAATTCAAAACAGGATTGGCTTTTCAGTCACAAGCTTTAGAGATGATATTCATCAGAAAAGGGCAGATTGATTTTTCTTGCATGCACCAGAACTGCTGAACACACATAACTAAAAGCACACACATGCAGCCATATATGTAAGGGGGAACACAGTAACACTACTGTCCCATGGTGCATCTGTCAGGATGTTGGTGTATGCGTGTACATGTCTGTCAACAAGAAGGATGATGGACAAGGCCTCGTCCCTAAGCTGCTTCTGTCAGATCTGTGTACAGCAACAGACCCTGACAAGTGTCTGTGCGTCTTTCTTTTTCTCTCTGCTTCTTTAGGTAATGCAGGAAGACAAGTAAAACTCTTGTTCCCTTCGCCTTATTCACCCCCTTCTGGCTGATCTGTATCATATTCTGAATGAGAATGAAAAATTATACGTATTTATAACTTTCTGATTTTCCAATTTAAGAAAAATCTTAATATCTGGGTAATCCATTTATTTACACCATGAAACACTGACTGAGCAGCGACTCCGCCCCTGTTCCCTGGGTGACACCCATACATTACACACATTTACAGCTACAGTCTGCTCCTGTTGGCCAATAAGTAGCTCACAGAGCATTACAATTGATTTTCTTTTTCTTTATTTCTGGAGCAGTGCCTTGTTTATAGGCACCTCAACACTAGTTTTCCAAGTGGAAAAATAAAGAGTAAGTGGAGGGAAAGGCAATAGGGCACGGGGCCAAATGGCAATACTGTAAGTAAAATTTCCCTTTGCTCCTTTAAATCAGTTGTAAGTTTAACATGCAGAATATGCTTGTGTCAGTGTAATCGTGTCTCCTTTTTCTTTCACCTTTCACAGGGGGTCATTTTTACCTCGTTTCTGCAGATTGTAACTCTTTTGCACTTTGGCTGAGGTTTTGTTCCATCTTTATTTGCTTGTTGATCATAGAACAATATGCAATACATACATCTGCCAACATCCCTGTTCCCTAAAAATCAAGTTCCTAAACAACTGAACTGCATTTTTGATTACGTTTTTGTAGGGAGCATAATTGTGAGCCGATTACGTTTTCTGTTAACATAATGACAGTGTGTTACGTAACATATTTACATCCGCCCAAATATCCAATCTGCAACCGTTTGTTTTTGGCGGCCTAAAATATCCGATATTGCATTTCAACATCCAGCCAAATAATCCAGTTCATGGAATTGGTCTCACTGCAACAGTTTTAGATAAATGATTACATTAAATGACTCTTGTAAATAACTGCCACATAATGTAATTATTATGAATTATTACAATACTGCATATTCAAGTCACCTTTTCACATACTCTTGTCTTCCCTGCCCTCACTAAAAATATTACACAAGTTACGTTGTATCAGAGAAAAGTTCAATGGAGAGGAAGAAAGAGATGAATTTGAATGAAGCAATGCATATTTATAGCTTAGTCTTTCCACAGAGGACTACTGACCCAGGAAAGCAAGCAATTTGTGTAAGAAGAGGATAACAGATTGTTCTGCTAAGAGGAGAATCACTTAAGTACAATTAATTCCCTTTACACCTAACCCCATCCTTTAGATACTCTTTCACATCCTTACTTAAAACATTCAATTCTCAAATGCAAGGCAAAACAGTTTAGCAATTTATTAGAGGTGATGGTATTCTCGTCAGAAAATCAGGTCTACAATTGTGTCTGCTTCATATACACCTGATCCATCTTGTTAATACACACTCACACAGTGTTTCTTACAGGAGAGCACAAGGTCATGCGGACTTGTGCCTTTTATGACTCTGTATAGGAGTAAATTACTGCAGTGGTGGTGATAACCCTGGACCCTGGGTTTCCTTCAAGAGCATCTGATGAAACAAGGACAGATTTACACTCCGCGGAGGGAGAGGGGAAGTAGAGAAAGATGGCAAACAGGCAAAGGCGGTGAACACTGGGAAGACTGGGTAAGGAAGAAAAAAATACAACCTAGTGACAGGTTGAAATATTGGAAAATTCTATCTTTCACTTCAGGCGTACTTAGGCCTTTGTCACAAGCATTACTGCCTTCGGCTGACCTTTCTGCAGCAAAGCTGGTGAGATACTAAAAAGATAGCATGCTAACCATTTACCAGAAAAACGACTTCAATAACTTTCACATTTTTTAAAAAGCAGCATTTTGCTAAATGAGAAGTATTAAGGAGTTGTCAAGGTATAGTTTGGTAACTCGCCAGTTAGTGAATTTGTGGTTTGAAGTCTAATGTGCAAGGATTAAAATTTGGTTTAGCATAAATGTAACTCAAAGGGCTATGTCAGTCCAACAGGGTTTACAGCTGTTTTAGATGTGTTAGTCTAAGTATGCCTTAGGCCTTCAAAGTACCTGAGCTCCTCTTTTATTTTAAATTCTTTGTTTTTAATTCTCGTTTCATCTTATCATGGGTGAAAATGAAGCAATAAATACATAAATGAAATAAAACCTACAGCAAAGCTTAAAACAAATGACAGTCTGCAGAAGACGACATTACAAGCATGTCTGCTCTGATGCTAAGGTTACATTGAAAAAATCGAATTCTTCCAACAGCCATTTCTGTTACACGTGTATTTTATCATTAAAATGTTTTCTAAAAAGTATGCAGAGGTGGTCAAAGTTAGTAAGTTTTGGTTAACCTCACTTCTCTCCTGCAAGAAGCTTTAGAATAAAAATGGTGCCCTAGGTGTGATTGCCAGTGCATTCAAGAAAACTATAGTGGTGGTATACACAATAAAATATTTTTAACCCCTTATCTACAGTTCCATCAAAACGAAAAATTTCTATTTTCTCTCTTGTGACGTTGTTCTTAGCTTTGAGATGCACACTCAGCACTGCCAGTTTCTAGTGATAAGAAATTTCAATGTTTCACCATGTCACCATGCAACTTGATGAAAGTGTCAGCTAAATGTTTAAAATGTAAACGGAAAACTTAAAAGGAATTCTTCTTAAAACAAAAGGAGCAGACCCGAACCCATATGCTATGTGTCAGAAAACACGTAAAGCAGCAGATGTGTCTAAGACACGGGGGTACTGGATGACATTTTTCTCATCTGGAGTTGGTTTGAACAGATGTTTAAGGGTAGATACATTGGAAGCATACTGTAAAAGGCACTGTAGACAGATCTTTCCAGACCTTCCCTGGCGAGAGTAGAATCCAAAGCACCAGAGGTATGTATGTAGCCAATATCAGTAGGTGAGGATGATTGTTCAAGCCTGATGTTTAGTTTAGAGGAAGTAATATCTCAGTATAATACAATAACAGGAAAGGGATGTTTTAATATGAAAAATATTAATTATACTATATACAATTTTCCAAGGTTCCCAATAGATTAAATCACTACCCTCATTGATAATTCATGACTTAATGAGAACAACACCAGGCAAAGTTAAAGTATCTGGAAGCTCAGACAGATGTTCAACAAAATTCCCCCTCACCACCTGCATAATTGTCAACACATTCTGGAGAGGCTGCCATCATTGGACATGAGTGGTATTCAAATGAGTCAACTGTCAAATCATTAAAATCCTGTTTTCTGTATTTCCTGCTTTTTGAGAGGGAGAGGCAAAACTGTCTGTAGTTGTGATCATAACATCCAAAGATGGCAGGGTTACTTCTTTTTTTTTTCAAGTGACAAGCTGTCAACAGCTTGAGAAGTTGAGAAAGTTATCGTTTGTAACAAGTGACAGTGTTTTAACAAGTTGCAGAGTTTGTGCTATAACCAGAAGTTCTCCACTCGCGATCACACAAAATACTTTAGCTCATCAGATTGATGTTGATGTTGATGATCAAGGCTGTGATAAAAGGGAAACAGGTTTGATTTACCCAATTAAAAAAAGCTGTTTAAAGACTTTTAAATACTGAATACACAATGTGTAATCTGGGTAGGTGAGCATGCTAACATGCTAACAACTGAATATAGACACCATCCTTGCTCCATGTACTGTAAAGGAGCACATGCAAAAGCATACATATTTATTCATATAATAAATTGCTTATTGCTTTTGCAGTTATATGTATGTTACGTTTTCTTCAGTTCTTGTGATTTGTGGCGGTTTAGGAAGCACAGATAGGTGTTTGAATAAAAGCTTGAATGTACTGTGTGTATGTTTTGAAGTTGAAGGGACGGACAGATTGAAAGGCAAGGGGTTTGAAATATTTGAAATGAGCAGGTGGGATTGTTTTTAAGTCAGGCTAAGACAGATGGTAGGCTGTAAGAGTGAAAGTTTGTAACAAACAGTTGTTAGACATTTTAAAGATGGATGTAAAAGAGCTGCGTTGCGTTGGTCAAAGGTCAAACGTGTCTCTTTGTGAGAGCATCTGTTTATTGTGCTACCTGGGACCACCTTCTCTGAGTTTTACTTAGAATTTCTCCACCCCTCTCTCATTAGTTTCCTTTGAAGGTCTTTACTTGTCCTTTCATACAGTGTTTAATTTTTTGTCTCTCTCTGACCTTTTGATCATTGTGCCCTTATTCAAAGCTCTCACTGTCTTTGGTTACATTGTTCTCTGGTGCTCACGGTTCTTTCAATCAAACACAATATCACAATATATAAATACGCACATAAATATATATAAAATAAGGCTGATAGAGTCAAGCAATGGATCATCGAGGGGGTGGGATGTTGATCAGTGCTGGAAGATAATGCAGAAGACAAATTTTGTTGCAACATGTAAAAATGTATCAATGACAATAAAGATGATTCTTCTTCTTCTTCTTCTAATGATTTATGTGCCCACTCGTCTTAGTCGCTACGGTGTCTGATAGGAGCTTCCATGCAGGAAAGGTTATTGGCCAGTAGTTAGATGATACCTTCTGTATCCGTCCTAAGCCATCATGGGTGGTTCTTATCCCTTAACAGCTGGTTCATGCTATCACCCTGCCACTGATTGTACACCTTGAATGGTTCAGGGGCTTTTTTTCATTACACCTTTCTGCAGTTCTGATAGCTGGCTAACTTCTCTTTGTGCTGCCTTGATCTTTAGCCTCTAACCTTCTCGTTTACAACATACATAATGTATACATGGTTATGACAGCGTTGACTGCCTTGTATGCAGATTTGTTTTTTCTGCTGTGACCTAGAATGTCATATATCACAGGTTTTTAAGTCACAATGGTCTCACCCAATCAGAGTTATCTGTGCATTTTCAATTTGTGCAAAAAAAGACTTGTTATAGAGGAGCTGGTGTACTGACAAAAGCAAAGGTCACAGTTTGCTAGAAACAGATATCATCTCTTGTTTAATGGCCCCTGACTAGAGAATAGACCTGTTCACCCCGACACATCCAACTCCTCTAATTCACCAAATGGCTGATTTCATGGATATTTAATAAAAAAATGGAAGCTAACAATGAACAAAATGTTGTGTTTTTAGATTTGTGACTGAGCATGGACAAGGCCATTATGAACACGTGAAAATGATACTGCGACTGTCATTGCGATCCCATGACAATGCTCACAATTACATATGCCTCTAAATTTTAGTTACTCAATTTTACCGACACTTTGCTGTTTTTAGATTTGTCACATATATAGATGAGTCACATATATAATCACCTTTCCCACAAAGGAGTGAGAGAGCAACCCCTAACAAACCACCTGCAGACACACACAGTCTTTGGCCGTCACTCTTCACAGAGACTACCTCTCTCCCTGAGCAGCTGGCTCCCCAGTTATAGAAGTTTACTGCAAAAATTATTATTGTGTAATGATGAAGAAAGCTGCTGGAAAACAGGGATGTGTGTGAATGTGTTTGTTTATGTGTATGATTCACCATAAATTACATAGAATCAATATATGCATGCCCATACACAACATGCTTCTTTCTTATTCTTGTAAGAGTGCTTCTACGTGTCTGTGTGCACACATGTTGGCCTCCACTTGTATGTTAACCATGCATGGGTGAGCAAAATGCCATCAGTTGCCTTCTGCTCCAGACCCAGTCTTTGTTTTAAACTGCAGTTCAGAAGAGGCCTCAGCACCACCAGCCCTGTAGGGGTTGAGGCCCCCTACTCACGCATCCATCTGACATCTGTCCTGCACAGTATTAAGCACGAACTTCAACAACCAGAATATGCAGGAATCTGAATGATGGTCAGTTAAATGATAATCTATTAGCCAGCTGTTCAGATTTCAGACATTCTAGGAACTCTTTTCAGACTGATAATATTTGTTATTGTTCTGCTAGAGATTGCCTGCTCACCAATAAAAAGACACAAATAATGTATTCTGTAACCTCTAAAAAGAAGGCAAAACATATGAATGCTTTAGGGAGTTTCATTATATATATTATAGATCATGTGAGCTGCATGGTCTGGGACACAACACTGTGATCAGACAAGCGCATGGTTAGGGTGGTGATCTTGAAAGTGACTGTTAAGTGGGCTGTGTCCAGTGGAAGGTGCTGAAGCCAGATGTCCTAAATACACCAACTCAAGTTCTCCTGAGGCAGCTGTCATGTACAGCTGACGAGCAGTAAGCGAACCAATGATTATACCAATCAGGCTGAAAACTGACCTGGTTAGGGGGAAGTCACATCTTGGAATAGTTGACTACATACTTTTGAAGAATGATCATCCAACTAATTTTGATTGTCTGTCATTACTGGCTGGGAAATTTAATCACACCATATATTGTGCACTTCATCAACCAGCTGCCAGTGCTTAGGCGTTACTCAGCCTATATTTCTTAATCGTCACATTTATGTTAAAAGCTGCTGATATACAGCAAATGCAAGTATGTAGTCAAAGATTTTAGGACCTGTTTGTAGAGTATCCATATATTTTATTGTTATATAAATGTGTTGATGTGCACATGTGCAATGGTCTGTGTGAGGCATGTCGTACTATCTATCCATGTCTACAATAAATTACCCTGTTCAGTATAAACATAACCATATGAATATCTGTGAAGGTTCTCAGTCATCCAGGTCATGGTTTTCTCAAAAAGACATAAATACAACACCTGCCATATGTCTAATTTTTCAGCCCTGTGCTTGGCTAAATTGTTGTAAATTACCCTAAAAATATTGAATATGCAAGTTTCATTTAACTTGATAAACCATAATACAAGTCTGACTTATCTTGAGGACCTGTTAATTCCACATTAGTGCTATGGGGACAATAATTCATCCGGAGTGTTTTGCAGCTGGCATACACATAGTTGATTGTAACACTAAACTGCACACCCTTATTCTCAGGCTTTTCTTTAAAAGGATGATGCTGAAGTGCAGCAGCAGTTCAAAATGCGAGCGATAATGCGTGGGACTCTCACAAGTACCTCTGTACATGTTTTAAAGCAACACTGATAGTATGATCTACACAGCTTGATGTTTGGATTCTGGATGCCTTTCAAATACAAACCCTCACACGTGGAATCAAATCGCCCACTCTACTTCCCACCACACATGGGATTAGAATGACATATTTTTCTGTAAACAAAGATACAGATAATAGTGGTGGGTTGTTGGCTGCTGTAGTCGCTTCAAGCTTGTCCTCTGGGCTGAGGTCCCAGATTAGCAGTGTAGCAATCAGCAACTCTCCCACAGATCATATTCAGCAGCCAGGGACTGGGAAGTTAAAGGAAAGGCCAAAGGCTTTCAGCAATAGACAGTGGGAAAATGTCCCATAATTGTCATATAATTAATCAGAATACTGTTGCTTATGCTTTCTTGAAGGTAATACTTTAAAAACTGTTGAACAAAAATAAAAAATTTCTGATGATTTGAAAGGTGGACATCAACATATTTTTGTTGTGCACTTGTTACCTGCCCTAAAACGATGACTCGGAACCACACATTAAAAACCAGTGTGTGTGTAACACACTGTTCCAGACAGTGAATATGCATCAGGACAGAACCAATAACAAGTGAGGAAAACACATCCAAGCAGACAACAATGATTCCATATGTTGAAAGGTGTTTTTAGTCATTGTGCTCTAAGCAACAGACAAACGCAACCCTAATTTAGTAGGTTCAGGCACAGAATGGAACGAAAGCGATGAGATCTCGACAGCGTTTTGTTGATAGAGACTATGTCAATTTTGATCCACTGACATAATGCTCTAGTTCTAATGTTCCACACTTTTTTCCAGTGTGAAGGAGATTTGTAGACATGCACCATCTGTACAATGCACTATGGACTAGAACAATATGGGCCATGCAACTAAGAACTGCTTACTCAACACAGCAATAAAGCTCCACACAGCTCATTCGGATGAAAAGAAACACATTTAAGAGTCCAACACTTCAGGCTTCTCATTTATTATCAGTGGAAGAGTTCCAAACCTCATCCCTTCTAAGTAAGGAGATGACAATGACAAGTTCACTATCATGGGGTGTGTGTGTGTGTGTGTGTGTGTGTGTGTGTGTGTGTGTGTGTGTGTGTACATGCATGCCTGTGCATATTGTTTGATTGGTATTTATCACCTAAAGCCTCCCACTAGAGGTAAAGTCTACAAATTACACACTCGGCAGATACAGTGCGGTGACATGCGGAGCACAATGAGCAAGAAAATCACTCATTGGGGTATAACAACGGTAACCAAGTTACCATTTCGGCAAACAAAACAAACAAACATGTCAACAAAACCAGCTGGGAGCAGAGACTGAGTGATAAGACGGCAGCCACTAGAGTCGGAAGGTGTATTTTAAGGAGTCGATGGAACATCAATGCATGTCGCATGACTTAGTCCACGGAGAAGTGCGCTGTCAGGCAGACAGTTCACACAGCTACACAAACACAGATCAGCAAACACAGGTGAAGTGGAGGCAGCAACTTTACGTCTCGGAAGGACTGTGAGCTGACAGGACACTTTTACACATCAACGCACATACAGCACAAAAACGAAAAGGTGCAATTGCCAAGAGATGGACAGATATATATGTGTGCGGTAAGATTATATCTGACAGACAAACATGTATATGTATTAAGATATTTTTCTTTTACTATACCATAGAAATATATAATATATTATCAATCATTTTTTATCATATAATATTGTCTATTAACAAGTATTACATTCCTAACTGTTACTACCATAACGTCATAGTTAACAGACAAACAATAAGCAACATGTGTGCAGTAACAAGTGAAATGTGTTTTTATGTTGTATTAAAATGTAACAAACTCAGATGTGTAAGGTCAGAATGTCCTTGTTCTGCAGGGTGGATAATTATCTCAGCAATACAGTGATTCAGTCCATATATTGATGAAAAACAGAATAAACTAAGCACACGTCTTTTGGTGGAAAAAGGTAAAGTGTGGTTCAAGAAATATGTAGTTAAAATCAATGTTTAGACATTGATTTAGTCCTTCACTGCTTCTACTGCTAATACTGTGTGATTAAGTCACATGCTGGCCAAGCAAAGGAGAGGACAGATAGCGAAAAAACATAATCTTACAGGTTAAAGTGTCTCATCAAAATTCCAGTTTGCAGCTACAGTGTTGTGCAAAAGCCTTCGACCCTTTCCTGATTTTTCACTTTTTTGCATATTTCTCACACTTCAATGATTCAGATCACAAATTGTAATATTACAAAAAGATAGTCAGGGTAAATAAGCATAAACAGCCTGTTTAAGGTGTTGCCAGAGCATCTCCAGACTTAAGAAGATCGTTTCTGGAGCCATTCAGAGGTGGACTTGCTGGAGTGTTTTGGACCATTCTCTTGCTGCAAACCCCAAGTGTGTTTAAGCTTGAGCTCACAAGCTTCACAGAACATTTGCCTCTCAAGTCTTGGCAATAATCAAGATGGGTTTTTTATTTAGCAAATGTGAGATGAGCCTTTGTGTTCTTTCTGGTTTACGGAGAGAACACTGGAGCAGACATGGGAGGAAAAAATATATATTACTGGCGGAAATTGTTTATTTTACTAATTTTAAAACTATTGCCCAAAAGCTGATTAACACAGATACGACAACAATGGAGCATATGCAAAAGCATTCGTAGATTTCTTTATTGAACTTGGCCTCAAATCTAAAAATATAAACACATTAAATGGGTGCTTGGCAGTAAACAAGGTTTACATTTCAGTGGGAGACACTTAGGGTGTTATTCTTGTCAGAACACGTATGTGAGAATGGCATTTATTTTATGATTAGTAAATGGTAACTAGTTTTATAGCTCTTTTCTACCTTATTGGTACTCAAGGTGGTTTCACACTGCTTCTCATTCACCCATTCCAGAGCCGCTATATGCAGCTACCCTGACACACGCGGGGCAAACCACCAATCCTACCGTTAACAGGTGACTGCTGTATCTCTGGAGCCACAGCTGCCACTGCTACAGTTCTCCAGGTACTGATGTGCTCTGTACTGGTCAGCACTGGCTTTTGCACTCTTCCATGGATAGGGGGACTTTTCCACAGCACTGAAGCAACATGCAACATTACACAGTGTACAACACGCACCTTCTGCATTTAACCCGTCCCCCTGGGCGGAGCAGTGCGCAGCTACAGACAGCGCCCGGGGAACTAGCACTAAGTGTCTCACTCAAGGACACACCTGGTACGAGGGATGGGCTGGGTGTCAAACCTGCAAGCTTCTGCATCCCAGCCTCATGCCTTAACCCACTGAGCTACCAGGCTGCTTCTTAAAGTATGTAGCCCGTATATCTTATCCCAGTATAAGATCCACAATTGAAAAAACAAGTGAGCAAAAAAAAAACATGCCACAAGGATGAGTATGCAGATTTCAGTATGCTAATGTTGTACTGCTAATCTTAAGCAGAGCTAAAAGGTTAAAGCAGTCACCTGCTGGGGGAGAGATGCAGCACCTTGGGGTTCCATTAGTGTCATCACCATTATAAACCTCAGCATACGTGCACTTTACAGAACTTGACTTCACTGTAAAAAGAACCCTACATTTAAAATGCAGATTATCTTAAATAGATTCTTGATCAAATGATCTTTAATTTTCACTTTGAAAGTCATTTCTATTTATTTTATTTACAAGATAACCACTTATAATTTAGTGTATCATTGTGATTTTTAAACTTTTGACTCTATAACAGTTCTTAAATTAAAAGTGCCTATAATGAAAACAAGTCTGAGCTTGTTTTGCTGGCAGTATGTTTTTTTTGTTAGAGCCACGACTCAGGCTACTTGGAATGAAAACATTCAGCAGCATCCCCAAAGCATACAGAGCTTCACCTGCTCCACAACTTGGACTCTGTGTAAAACCTTGCTGATAAGGAATGAGCAAACCAGCTCAGCCCTGCGGGACTATTTTGGTAGTAGTCCTGTGAGGATATTTTTGTGTTTCTTCAATTTCTTCTAAACGCTGTGTTCATAAGCAAAGTCTTCCCCAACCGTAAACCTTGGCAAGACCGCAATGTACGAACCTTCAACAGAAAATGAGATGCAGCATGTAAATCTGTATTTCAATTTCAACACTAACACCCCATCTACCCTCACCCTGAGAATCACCAGAGACCCCTCAATACGACATTACCGCAATATTTAACTCATCGTGTGATATTATAGCAATTTAAGTATTGGGAAACGATATATTGTGATTATCATGTTTTTTTTCAACCACAAATTATTTCCATTAAGGTAAACTTAGTCAAAATACATCTAATTCAATCATTTTTATTGCCGATTGCTCTCAGTAGTACAGTTTATTACAACTGTCAATTGCAATTATTTTGAACACAAATATTGATTTGCTATGTTGTCTCAATTCTTTCCCCACCCCTACTATATACAATGATGTATTATGTGTTCAGTTGACCTCTTGGACAAGGATACACAAGGCCCTTGTCTACTATTGAAAATCAGGAAGTCAATCTTCAATATCTACTATTATTTCCCCTTTGAACCTGTATCAGAAATTTTTTTACCCCTGTTCCTTCTATCTCCGTGTGTTTAGTCACAACACAAGAAAAAGACAAAAGTGAGGGAAACATGGCTGCAATTAAGAGACATGAGATGTACTTAGTGAGAGGGGGATGACAGAGAGATGAATTAAGAGAGAAAAGGAAATGACAGGACAGCCACATTGACCTTTCAGAGCTGAAGAGGAATGAATAGATAAACAGTTCAACCTGTGTATGTATTCTACTGCTTGAGTAACATTTTGTGTGTGTGTGTGTGTGTGTGTCTCGGCCTCCGTGTGTTTGACAGACGTCTCTGTCCCATCCCGTCTGTCTCTTATCCAGGTGCTGCAGTGTGATAACAGCTCTGCATCCCTCCTCTCTTCCCTCCTGGCCCAACTCTTCTAATTCAACGTGCCACTGACGAAAAGCTCGTTTCCGCTTGTACAGTCAACTCTTTGGAAGTCATTCAATAAAAACATCCAATGTAGACTTTTAGAAGCTCATTCACGGGGCTCTTTGAATGTATTTGCCATGGCTGACTCATCTACACTGCAATATGGAGTTAACATCAGAATGACGAATTGAGGTTGGAAGCCTAATGGTGAGAGAACTGAGCTGCTGGTCGCTGGGTCACATGCCTCTGATGACTCCTCAAATGTAAAGTGCGGGCAGAGGGAAATGAGTGAAACTCAGTGTCTTCTCATCTTTAAGAGTAACTGTGATACTGAAGCAGCAAGTCTGCCAGCTGCAAAACAGCAGAGGACTTAGTTTGTACTGAGCAGCTCCCAGGGGGGAATGTTTGCAAGTAAATAAGTGTGAGAATGAGTATTGCTAAATGATGTGCACAGCAATTTTAGAGTGAATAAAGTGGAAGGAACACAATTTTGAGGCAAAGAAACACTGTCAGCATTTGATCTTGTGTCTAAAAATGGCCAATTTGAGCCAAACATTGAGACTAAGGCCAATCACATAAATAATACTAAAAATATGTGTAAAAAGTGTCTCAGTTGCCAATTACAGCTGTCTTTGGCCTGTGTATCCTTGTGTCCTGACACTGCTATACTGTGAGTTCAAGTGTGCATTTTGGATTTTATTTTTGTGGTTAAAAGGAACCAACCCAGTACTAGCAAGGCCTAATAAAGTGAATGTAGTAATATATAGCATATTTACTATATGTAGACTACAAACAGAAGTGCCCTTAAGAATTATAGTAAGGCTGAGCATAATTCAAACTACATGGCCAACATGATAGCTCAGTGGGAAGAGCAGTCAACAAACATGGTGAGTGGTTCATTTTCCAGTCCCTGCAGGCTACAAGTCCAGGTGTCCTTGGATAAGAAACCAAAGCCACATACTCCTGCTGAAATGTACTGTGTGGTAGCTGTCCCAACAAGGCTAGAAAAGTATCTTATATTTTTATTATTAACTACATATTAACCCTGTGGAGATTTTGACCACCAGAAGCACTGCTGAGCAACATTTGTTTGTACCGTGTATGTAAATGAAACTGAAAACTAAGAGGAAGCCAGAGCTACCAAGTCTGTATGGCATGTGACATTTTTCAAACACAGTATGTGTCCTTTCTCTGTCTTTTAAGGACATATAAGATTCAGTTATAGTGATGGGTAAACTTTAAAAAAATGTGCCTGAATGACTCACCACTTATGTATACATATATCTATATATATATAGATATATATATATAAACAAATCACTCCTAAAGAGCCCCTGCTGAACCTTTAAAAGTCACTTGAGAACCATAGCCTGTTGTCAAACTGCCACACCCTATCTCCTGTCTGTTCTGTTCCCTGCTTCAGTCATTGGTCTTCAGTCACCAGCGCAAACTATCTCTCCTCCCCTTTGTTTTGCCATGATGAATTGAGCCTGGTCTTATCCTCCTCCTCTCCTCCTCCCTACTCCTCCTCTGTCCCCTGTCAACAGCAGACTGAGATATCTGGTGGGGAAAGGAGGTAGAAGTGAGAAAAGCAAAGAAGAGCAGCAGTAGTAGAGCGGAGCCAAAAAATAAGTAAAGAAAGCAGATGGAAAGTGAAAGTAATGCAGGAGTTCTGTACTGTTTTCCCCCAGCTCCAGCTACCCAGGCAGGTCAGTGGAGAGGTTCACCTGTGAGGCAGCACCACGGGAACTGGTTCCCCCCTGCTTTTACTCAGAGAATATTTCACAGCTGATGTGTGGGTGTGAAGGATTATGTAGGGGTTATTTGAACACAGCTTAAACAACCCTGAATTTATTACAGTTTTTAAGTAACTAACTCAAATCACTTATAACGTAGTATTTCTCTCTGCAATTACATTTCCTCTCATCTTTTCCTCTCATCCGTCCACACTTATCTTCCACACCCCACCCTTGATTTCCATCTTGCCTGACTGGACTTCTTACATTTACTTTTTATAAACAGCGCCTCCTTTTCCCTCTCGTTCTCCTCCCTCACTTCACAATCAAACGCCCTCTCTTCACGCTTCCTCTGCTGCTCCTGCCTACATCTCGCCCTCTCTCCCATTAGATTATCTGACTGGAGCTCTTATGTACAGTAACTCCACGCTGAACTCTATAGGTGTCTCCTACTCTTTTCTCCCCTGCACATCTCTGATAATACCCTCTGTGACGATTTATGCTTTCTATGTCTTGTGGTTGTTGATTATGACTGTAAGAAACTCTACCAGAATGCCTGCCTGTAATTCTGGCTGAGGGTCTAATGGGTGGAATTGATGGTTCGTTAGATAGAGTAACTGTCTGGTTGTCTGGAGGGATGGATGGGCACATTGTTTGTTTGGATGACTGGATGGCGGAAAACTGACTGACAAGTTGTCTAGGAAGCTAATCACTGGATAGCTGTCTCTCTGTCTGGCTTGCTTCATGTGTGCATCCGAAGGAAGGCTGATTAAACACGCGTGCATCTGTGTGCATGTGCGTCTCTCTGTCTGTCTGCACACTCACCGTTGTCCAGGCTGAGTAGTTGAGTTGAAAACGATAAAAGAAAATGACTTTGACCTGTTTCCATACTGATTTTTTTGTTCGTGCAGTGCTATTTTCTTTACTTTACTTTACTTTACTTTGCTTGGCAGACGCTTTTATCCAAAGCGACTTACAGGGAGCTAGCGCTGGGTGTCTGGCTCAGGGACACACCTAGTAGAGAATGAATTAGGAGTCAGACGGGATTCGAACCGGCGACCTTCTACTTTCCAGTTTGACGCTTAACCCATTGAGCTACCAGCTACCAGGTTTGTTTTATCTGTTCTATCATTTCCCTTCATTGGAGCCCATCAATATCTGTAGATATTCTGGCAATCGGTCTCCTCACATGCCACCCACTACCAATCATAGTATGACAGTTTCTGGGAACACACACACACACACACACACACACACACCAGGTTGTGGCATCATATCCTGTTGTTTAATCCTTAAAAGTGTCTCTGGCAGTTTATCTCGCCTATCTGTTAATACTGACAGTGCATGTGAAAAAAGAGTGTGTGGCGATGTGTGAAGGGGAGTTTGTGTTTGTCTGACTGCTGTCAGTCAAGTATTTGTCAAACACAGGCCTACGTTGTGCTGACAGGTGTCCTGGAAGTTAGTCCTGTTTGTACTCAGAAACAACCTCAAAGGTTCCATCAATCAAATTATGAATATGAACCTTGATCGATCTGTTATGATCAAGTATTAACCTATAGGGAACGTCACTCCGTTCCCACCTGGTAATCCTTCCTTTAATATGCAACGGTTTACCTTTTTTAACCAACTTTCCCGTAACAACCACTGTGACTATTGAACAATACACTCTGATAAAACCAGCATTACTATGGGATCATATACAATCTTTGTACTAAAACTGATATTCTTGTGTGTAGTATTAAGTATTATTCTTCACTCTCTTTAGAAGGATTTACTAAGAGAGAAGATTGATTCACCAGAGATTTACAAGGGGGTTGCCCAAACTTTCGCACCCCACTGTATTTATCACCAAAGGCGTCATCTATAGTTTCTTTTAGAGAGGCTTCCATATAATGACATTATTAGTCCAGCATTGTTCTTTTGTAGTCTCTCTTTAGTTTTCAGTTTTTCACTACACTGACCTTATAAGGCACTGAAATCAGAATCATTTTGCGCCCCCTTTATGTCTACCTACCTTAGTAGTTGTCCACTGGAAAACTCATTATACAGACTATTCTCTGTGATCCAATCTGCCTCTGTTGATTTCTCTATTCTCCGCTGGAATAGTGTTGTTCATTCTTCCCTCCCCCTTTCTCTCCATCCCTCCCACATGCCACCTCCATGCTGGAGGACTCATTACATCGACCAACTCTCCGTCTCTCTTATCACTCTCCACTGGAGTACTCATTACAGTGTCTTTGTCCCTCATGTCTGTTTCTCTCACTCCGCGTTACTTTATATCTAAATGTCTGTATGTGTAATGACACACACATACACACTGCACAGAAATGTTTGTTCTCAGTTTGACACCAAGAACAAAAGTCTATTTTGTTCTTACCATTCTCTGAAGTTAACACTCACACAGTATATATTGACTTTTAGAACACACACAATTTGACTTTTGTTGTACTGTGCAGTCGTTCTGAATGTTTAAATGAACTTCATATGTGTTATCATATCTCTGAATATGCGCTCTGGTGTTTGTCTTATAAACTCGACTTTCCAAAGACCAAATACAATCTTGATGTCAAAAACAACAAGGCACTTTCCAGGTGGTTCACCTATCAGGAGGGCCGCTCTCTGTTTGGTGTCTTTTCCTCAAACAATTAACTCGCACTACTACAAGGCATCAACTTTGTGCTAAAACAGATCAAGCCTCACACTTTGCGTCAACAAATTCATTGGCCTCAAGCAAACTTTTTGTTCACTGCCTCCTGTTTCTCTACCTCATTTGTAAATGCTCTGACTCCCCGTGATACTGTGTACACAAAAGATGTCAACAAGCGGTGCACATTGTCAAAGATCCCTCTTGTGCATCTACCTGTTTTTTCCTTCTAAATACACTGTAAACTGCCTGTCTTCAATGTCATATGTCAATGGCTCGATGGACAGTAAGCAGTGATGGCATTACAGCCCATTACAGCCCCACATGGATATATGTGAGGAAATAAGGAAAAAATAAAAGCCTGTGAAATCCTCAGTGGCTGGAAGTGATGTGGATAAATGAAGGATCAGATTACATGACGTGACAAAGTACTTTTCTCATATAAGTCGGCATTATCTCCTTGTTAGTACAGTATTGAGTATCCCTCCCTCTTGTAGTTGAAGTGCCTGTGTTGTAAGCAGAAGATCCTGGGTTCATATCCCATCAGTGCCTTACCCTTGATATTAATACAGTATCTGTCTGCAGCCAATTTCTCTCACTGCATGAACTCTGCAGATACACAACATGAGACTGTTCATGTTCACTTACTCTAAAAGTTCCAGGTAAATGTAGGCGAAGGGTTGAGTGGAGCAACCCTGTTAATCATGTAAACGGACACGTCTCATCTTGAGGTTTCCAAACAACAAAAAGCAAGACAAGACACCACACAGGATTTCTTGGCTACTGAGGAAAAAGCATCTTGTGCAGTGTCTGTGCGTGTGTGCGGTGTTGTGTAATGTATCTTTGTGGATCATCTTCCATGGACAGATAAAGATGAGTCCTTCCACAAGGATGTTCGGCAACTAATTACCAGATGACTACTTCAATTAATTAGCTGACTGTCCACCGCACATTATAAATACTAATTAGGTGAAGGGGGGAAGAGAGAACAAGAGAAATTGAGAGAGACCATGGACAAAGGGAATTACGACAAATGAGGGGATAGGCTGAGATAACACAAAAGGAGAAGGGAAGTCCTAGCATGAGTAGATGATACATAGAAAGAAACATGAAAGTAATGGACATCTCCTTCGTTTCATAACTTCTCTTTATCTGTTACATGGTCCCACCCCCCAGTCTTTGTCCACAACCAATATACATTTATAAAAAAAGACTAGCATGTGTGTGTCTAACTGTGTGTAGAGTAAACCGGAACATTGTTTTTTTGTTAAATCCTGCAAAGATTAGAAAAGAAGAGGTTCACAGAGAAGAAACGGCTGCAGAAAATAGACCTGAGAGTAAAGGCATCCATGATGCCTTTGTTTTACCTACAAGCTACCAAAAACAACAGCAGTGTTAAACCTCCACTTGCAAAGTCTCACTCGTGGAATTTACTCCTGAAATGTAATATTTGAAACACACAACTGCAAATTCTAAAACTCACAAAACAACTCAGCCAACAAACGAAGGGCTCCAAGTGAAAAGGTAAAGACGAAATGAACGAGGTAGAAAAACTAAGACGGGCAAGCAGAATTGGAGAATTTGCTATGAATAATAGCCCATTCATCAGTGCTAATTTGCTAGGCTAATGTTCTAACTGAGCTTAATGAGGAGATTAGCCAGGCGAATTAGCACTGATAAACGAGCAAACATGAAGCATGGTGGTCAATCATCACGACAGCAATGTATTCATACCATACCCCAGCAATGGAAAGCATCTGTTCTAAATGAGATTTTAGTTCAAGTTCAACAGTTAACTGATCCTCAAGATCAATTACTCTTGCTCACTATGAAATTAGAAAAAAAGGTATCACATTCTCTGAACAGTAAAAACTAGAAATGTACCAGCTACAGTAAGTAAGACACAGCCTGCTCGCGATTCCCCAACAGAGGCATTACCAACCTTACATACTCTCAAAACTAAATGGACTTCAGGGTTTCTTCAATGTCTTCATTAATAAATAACTTGATCATTAAAGTTTAATGTTCTTAGGTGATGCTCTCATCCAGTACCACTTGAGATCGAGCACAACAGTACAGTAAGCTTGAATTTCTCAGATCACAACATTGTAACCTGGATTACAGGGGTCAGAGCAACAGTGCCCTGTGACAGAACATACCCGTGACCTTAAAAGGGTATTGAAAAACAGAACCGTGCAAAAGAAGCAAAAGAAAAGAATATAAAAGCCGGACCCGTTTTTTACCGCTGTCGTGAGACTCTGGTGGAATCCCTGAACAAATCCATGAAGGATTTATGAGTTGTGTTTAAAGGTTCACCAAACTGTTTCTAATCTACGGGGATGTAACGTGTGTGGAATGAACAATAGCGGCTTTATTGTCAAGTGAGCATCTTTAGAGATTACACAGCTCAGAAGCCAACTCACACATGAGTGGACAGGTTTGATATGAAATCTTCAGTATAGATTAGTTGAGCTTTAAGCATTCGTTCGCCGTTTTATTTCTTGGATCTGCTGCCTGACATTCTTCTTTGGAGAGATAGTTGGGAAACATGCCACTAAAAAAACACCTGAAGGAAGTTTTTAAGGGGCTGATTGTCTACTGTGTTGGAGCTGCACTTTTTTGTCATGGTAACTGAGCAAGCAAAAAAAAAAAAAAAAAAACCTTCTGTACGGCTCAGTGGCCATTCAGTTGCTGAAATGTGACTGAAAGCAAAGAGGGAGTCACACTTGATCAATCGCAAATAGGGTTATTCTGTTATGTGAAAAATAGTCAAAAACCTGCCTTTTTATTTTTCTAAGTACATCTTTTAGAGTTCTGATAAGAAACATGCATAGAAATGTTAACACTGTATCTTATATTTACCTTTTTTGGAATAAAGCCATGACAAGAAAAGCAACTATCAATTATTGCTATGAAAGATATCATTTCCAAAATCTTTCAGAGGAAGAAAGTGTGTTCACATATAGCTCAGTGGGTAATGCAGTCGTCTTCCAACCCAAGGGTGAGCGAGTTCGATTCCCGGTCCCACCAGGTTACATGTCGTGGTGTCCTTGGACAAGACACCGATACCCTGTAGCGCTGACACAGGTCTAGCAGCTGTCCAAACAACAATTTCCCCAAGGGGATCAATAAAGTATTCATTATTATTATTATTACATAACTGTGTCCTGTATACGGTACGTTGCCAGTTTGTGCTCATGTGTTTCCATGTGTCATTAGGTGAGTAGTTTGTATTGTTGTTTGTAAAGTCTCAAAGTCACTTTGATATATTTGCTTTACCCTCTAACACCCTAAATGTAACCATCCTAACTAAATACCTAACACCAAACATTACCCTAATCCTAACCTAAACCTATCTCTAAATGTAAACCTTCAACCAAGTCTGAGCACAAGGCCAACATGTGACAGAGGCAAACTGTCACACAGCACAGCACAAAGACATGTACACACATGCACATGCTGACTCATAACAGTACTGCTCCTGGGCTGTAGGCTGCTGCGAGGTGCTCCCCACAGTGCAGCGTGAATAGGATGTACTAAAAGAAGAAGCAATATTGAGAATGGCAAGTCTGGATAAACCGAGGCCAAAAGTGTATCCCTGTGAGGGAATTGTGTAGAAAGAAAAATATGTACAATGTTCTGAGCAGATAAACAAGCTACTTGCTGTACAGTAGAACAGAATGGTATCACTCTGCAACAATGGAGGACCTCATAGACTAGATTCATCCTAAAGACTGAACGTTTTGATAAAAACTGAAAAGTTTACTGTAAAACATGTTGATAGCGGTGATGCAAGAAAAGAAAACCAAGTGGTGGATGGACTGCCAGGCAGTGGTCCAAAAAGAGAAGCAGATCTGCAGGGTACAATGAGTCTACCTACTCACCACTGGTGACTCTGCGATGCATGGAGATTTGCCTGTTAGTTCTCGTATGTCTTTCTTAGCACCTCATACTGGGTCAATTTGACAGGCAAAAATTGTGGATAGGAAATGGTACCTCGTACCTTTTTCATATCACCACCATCAATGCTCCAAGCAAATGTGTGGTGATACCAAAGGTGATGAGAAAAGGAAAGAGAAGCCACACTTGTGGTCTGAACTCTGAAAAAGTTTTTCCTTAACTCTGCAAGTCTTTTTTTTAGAAATGTTTTTCTTTACATATTGCATATATTTATTGGTAAAGCTTCTCCTAATTACACACATACATTAGAACCACCCGGTATAATGGTAAATTAGATGTCTGCTTGCATTCGTTGAACCTACAAATCACCAAATCTGTGTTTTCCAGGTTCTCTTATTATTCAACACTTGCTTACCATAAAGGAAATGAAGAGGGAATAGGGATTAGATTTTAAAACTTCTTCTGTATTTGAAATGAACCAGCTTTGACACTTTGCCTTGGAAATATTCCAAAACTACTTTTTAAAACAGAACCCAAGAGTGCTTAACTGCAGTTACCCTGCATTTACCTTCGTAATTATTTCCAAGAACAAAATAACAAACAAACTATACTGACTACGCATAACACAATGTCTGGTAACTTCTGAAATAATCCCTTTTATGGAGATGGAGCCAAAGTGCAGCTGCAGTTCAGCCAGTGTGCAGTAAAAACTTCTACAATGGGAACATCTGTAGCTTATTTCAAGTGGGTCCCCCAATAATAAAACAGACAATATGTTTTCATCAGTCTGGGTCCCATTCCAAGAAAATAAAAACTGTTATTAGAGTCTCTGGGTGAAAAGCTACAGGAGGGAGTTTTCTCTGTTAGCAAAAATATCAACCGCTTTCCCTGCAGGTTGTTAAAATAAAAACAAATGCATTTCCAAACTGCTTTTTATACCTCCTGGGGTAACTTAGCGGTAAATGCTCACACATACACCACTTGGGTTAAAATGTTCCTTTACACCCCCCCCCCCCCCTACACACACACAAACACAGAGGAATGCAGGAGCAGCATAGAGGAGCACTGTTTCTAAATGGGACTCTTCTATCCTGCAACAAGAAGTGGCACGAACAATAAACAAAACACAATAACCGGCCTGGCATTTGCATATCAAGCAACCTCAAGCTAGCATTGGCAAAGCCAGACTCAAAGAAGCAACAGAGGCATGCAGAGAGATGGAAGAGCACAGGGAGAGATGGGGAAATCTGTCTGAAGAGACAGTTTATGAAAATAAAGTGTGCATACATAGCTGTAGATGTTGCAAAACGGATGACTGTCATTTCAATGAGCTTAAAAAGCAAAAATGTTTCAAATTAGGTTCAAACATACTTGTGCTCAGAGACATTATAATTACAATTTCAGAGATAATGCCAATCATTTTGCAAGTGACACAGGCAAAACACAAACAGCCCCCCTCCCTCTGCATGCTCCTCACACTTTTCTCATTTTCATCTCCCCTTGTGTGTCTACCTCTGTCTATTTTTCTTGCTCTCACACATGCAGAGCATCCCCCCCCTCCCAACACACAAACACCAGCACTATCCCGGGGTTGATGGCTGTCACCTTTGTGTACTCAGCCTCTTTCAGCAGCCAGCAATGCAAATAACAACCCTTCATGAATATTCATTACCGGTTTGAGATGGAGGAGAGAGAGAGAGTAAGCAGGAAAAAGAGATGGAAGAAAAAGAGGTGGTAACAGCGGAATCGAAGGATGGGAAGGAGAAAAAGAGATGGGGGAAAGGCTGTACAACAGACTAGGTTGGGAAAAAATGGTGTGAATGCTCGTGTTAAAGACAAAAGGAGAGTACGGAGAGTGTTGATGTTAAGGTATAGTTTGATGTTCCTGGCTCTGCTGTCTTACTAAAAGAATGCTGAGGTAACATTGTCAATTAGCAGAGTTTAAGGTGTGAGGCTGATGTGTCATACAAGAGTTATGAATAAAGTTAAAGCTATGCATAAGGCCCTTGAAACTAAAAATGAATTATTTGGTACTTGTAGGAAACTGGTGAAATGTTGAAGAACTATTGTAAAAACGTATATATATATATACGTAACCTACATTTGTCAGTCTGTATTTTTTAAGTGATCATGCAACAGCTTTGTTGTCTGTATAATTATCCCTGTCTGGCTCAGGGACACACCTGGTAGGGGATGGACTAGGCTTCACTGCGATCTTCTGCATCTCAGTCTGACGCTTAACCCACCGAGCTACCAGGACACCTTGTAAATTAGTCGTTATATCAGAGACAATCTAGCTTTGCTGCATTACATATACAGTAAAACATGTCTGAGCCACTAGGACTATATTGCACCTCCATATAAATTACAGTCCCATTACATGTGAATCTACGTAAGGGAATTACAAAGAGAGAAAATCTGAAAGCGACAAAAACATGTCTCAATACACCTGCCGTTTCCTAAAACTTACATTCCTAACTGATTTTGTAGAGAATTTACATAAATATTAATGAATGAAGGATAAAATATCCTTTATTGATCCTCTGGGGTAAGTTGTTGTTCCCAGACAGTAAATGCTGGCACTGCTGTGGGGTTTTAGGGGACACCTCCACATGTAGCCAGGAGGAACTGGGAACTGAACCACTGACCCACTGACCCTGGGGGGCAGCACCTGAAGTGTCCCTGAACAAAAGGTAGCTCAAGGCAGTAAACTCTGGATGCTGGTCCCAGGCCTGGTGAATATTAGTGGGTCTCTTCAGAGTAAAACACATGTGATCCACTATGGTGACTCCCATTGGACAAAGAACTTAACCTGCAGTATTAACAGTTCCTTCAGACACAACCATCTCTACCCTTAACTACAATGCTTTAGTTGCCTAAACCTAACCAAAATGCTACTCTGGACAGTGATGCACTTTTTCTCTTTCTGTTATTAACTGCAGCACATATTCATTCAGAAAATCTATTGCATGACACATGACCTCAGTTACAGTTTAGTTAGGATATCATCTTTATATAAAGTTAGCCTAATATGGGCATTAGTTTGCTTTCCTTCGGTGAAGAAACAGTTTGAACGTATGGGTCAACACGAGAAAAGACAAAGGGGCGTGGCTGTTTATATTTATTTATTTAGTTTTATAATAATCATTGTCTGCCTTCGACTGCCATGCTATTGAGCCAGAATCAGCAGGAAATTCAGAGACTAGCTCCCTGCATTTAGCGTAACGCCACTGAACACCACATAATGTGTGCATTTAAGCTAATATTGGACATGTGCTAGACTAATGGGTCTATAAATCCGCATCCTTGTGAATGATTGCTTTAATATGTATGTCCATAGGCATGAGTCTGAATTGATTCTGCCCATTGTTAATGAAGGCAAATAAGTTCTCTTGATAAAAATTTTACCTCTCATTACAAGCACAGATGTGCGAGGGTTACACTGCTTGGTTCAGGTTACTGTAACCAGTGTTGGAAAGGTTATTTTTTAAATGTTACATATTACTAGCTAATGTTACGTCATCAAAGTAACGCCACTTCTTATAATTGGATTCGGCTTGATTTTTTTTTTCCCCAACAAATTTCCTAAACTAATGTTTTCAGCTGTTTCTTTGTTTTATTGCCTAATAAAACAGAAAAGTTGTTCATATGAATTTTTCACCAGTCACATGTGAGTTTAGGAATGATTTATGCAAAGTGCTGTTGTTTTGGTTCATTGTTTCAGCGAACTAAAGCACTGAGCTTTAGCTAAAGCATAATGCTACACGGCGTGTATTCTCTGGGGCATCGCCACGGTTGCAGCCTTCTCTCAAAGTCATTTGCTTCATTGAAAATAGAGTAAATATTAATATATATATATATATATATATATATATTTTATGTTTACAAGACCTGAGTCATGATATGAGAATGTTTGTGAGTTTGTATCTCAAGGTTGATTCTAAACAGGACATTTTGTGTTCCATTTTATTACCTTTCTATTTCTCATTTTAATATTATCATATTGGTATTAGCCTACTTTTATTATCTTACGGATATGTAGTTTTGCGGGTGTACTGTATTTATGTAATTTACATTCTCTAGCTCTTCATCAGAAGATATTTGTACAAAGTTGAGCACTGTCCTATACCAGAGCTCCTTTGGAAGGCGTCAAGCTCCACAGGCTGCAGGTGGCACTGGCCAGGTTTTTATATTGATTTTAATAAAAAAAAGGTTCTGGATTGCTGCCCGTATACTGTATGACACGACTACAGGGTTTAAGTGCCTCATCACGCCACTAAAAAACACATGAAGGAAGTTTTTAGGGGCTATATATATATATATATATATTTTTTTTTATATATACATTGATATGCTTTTATTTACTTGTTTACATAGGAACAATGCACTGATTTGAATATTAAGAAGACACTATACTAATGTCCTTAATTAAAATGCAATATTCACACTGACAGCATGATTCATTTAATGAGCATATTGGTCATGTGAGAGCACAATGGGCTAGAGAGACTTATATCTAAGTACAATTACATGCCGTGTTGAGTCCTATTTAATGACTAGTGTGATTATTTAGAGTGCAGTATATGGGGATGCAGAGACTAAAACAGAAAATGGACAAAAATGATTTTTGATCAAGGGATGAGGAAACCTTTCTTCAGAAAATATGATCAAGAGAAAAATAAAGTCCAGACATACAAAAGGCTAATGACACAGGGGGATACTCACAGAAAAACAAAGGAAGATACTGACTTGGATTTAGGCAAATATTGAGCAGAAACTGGCCTTTTATGATAATTTACACATTAAGTAATAATAACCAAGAAAATATCATGCATGTATGTATGTGTCAGAGTTTTACATATTTATTGTAGGATACTTGAATCATCGACATAAAAACTCCACCAGCTTTTAAGTTGCAATTACTTTACTAGTATACTAACGCATGCGACAACCAAGTGAGTGCAATTAATCAATGCACAAACAAAATTCCCCATAGCAGCAGATGCAACTAAAAGCTTACTGGAGATTCAGAACCTAATAAAAAACTGTAGGATGAAACGTCTTCATTTCCAGATGAAAGAACACAGTAAGACTAAAATGCAATAATTAAATGAAACCAAACAACGAAAACAACTCGATCAATATCAGCAAATTTACTTTTTCGATTCAACTGCTTTCCAATTTGTTGGTAGAGTCTGTTTTCTTAAGCACTGCCCAGCTGAAAGAAATGTATCTAATTCTCATCTTATCTTCTGGACCATTTTCAAGCATGAAATGCATTTGTCATGTTGGTGTGGTGGAGTTCAAAACAAAGGACAGCAAATGAAAAAGCCCAGTGACACACAAACACAAATCAAGACAATTCGAATCACACCCTCAGAAGAGACACGCTGTACTGTGTACATACCCATACTCATACAACATACAGGAAACACAACATATAACACAAATGGGGGTGTGCCACAGCATATGCACACATATGCAATCCAATAAAACAGCCACTCCAACAATTATAAGCATTAAGTGTTTACTTAAGGGCCACACACACACAGCTGAAAAAAAGCAATTGATTCTGCCTGCTTGCTAGTGAAAGGGCGTTTGAGGTGAAATCGATGGTGGTGCTTGGTAGAATAAAGGCATCCTGGGCATTCGGCTTGTGTGTGTGAGAAACACAGAGGGCAAAGTGTGTATGTGCAGTGTAATCACCAGAGAGGACAAGCTGGTCCTAAGAAGTACATCTCCCCTGTGATCCTAGAAAAAACCCACTAATCCCCCCCACACACACACACACACACACACACACAGAAACTTTCATAGTCACTATCTCAATCAGTTTTTGTCTACACAGGCACATAAACACGCATAACATTCATCCCCGCATCAGTAATCATCTCACTAATTAACTAACCAAACAACAACAGTACACAGTTCAAGATGACAACGTTTTAATGAGGGAGATACCGATCACTTTGACCCATAGCCTGTCAACATTCCCACTGCTGAAACATACACACATTCTCAACTAAACACAAATTCAAAGTATCAGATATCGAATTCAGATTCCACAGAAACCAGGGTTGACTCACAAGTGCAATTTCCCGTTAAACTGATATTAATGATGCATTCATGCCATTAAGGTAAATGCCGTTTGGTGGACATTTCAGTACTTTGACTGATAACATAAGGTTTAAATCAGCGGCTCCATGAACATTTTAGCCATCGATTTCCAATATTAAAAAATTGTCCCCTTTTCACTGCATTCACATTTTGCAGACATTGTCTGTTGGTCTGTTCTCTGGCACACAGGAACATACAGGTCCTTCTCAAAAAATTTGCATATTGTGATAAAGTTCAGGAATTTTTGGTTTTCATGAGCTGTATGCCACAATCATCAATATTAAAACAATGAAAGGCCCTGAACTACTTCAGTTGTGTGTAATGAATCTAAAATATATGACAGTCTAATGTTTATCAGTGAATTACAGAAAATAATGAACTTTATCACAATATGCTTATTTTTTGAGAAGGACCTGTATGTTATGTAAGCAAACTGAAGAATGGAGGATGAGATAAGTACTGCTGAATGTGTTCATTAATCATTGATTCAGGTTTATCTCATAATTAACAGGATAACGACTAGCTGCCACTCATGAAAACATATTTTATCTACCTTTAAAAAAGGTTTTAAGAATCAGCTACACTATTGTTTCCATCAAGTTCAAATCTGGACAGGTGACACTAAAATGTTTTAGTTGGCTCTGGATCAGTACTCTGGAACAAAACAAGTACACACTGGCAAAGGAAAGGTCCTAACTCTTACTGGGAGATACTGAACACATTCATTTATCTTATGATCTGCTTGGAAAAGTAGAGCTACTGTGACAGACTCCCAGTGGTGCGTACTGGGATAATGTAGGTGGGGATAATGCAGGCTCCACTGAGAGTTGAGTTATAGATAAAAGGTCCAGTTGCCTGACTCAACTTTCCTCTTTAACCCCACAGCACAATAAATCACACGTCCTTAGGCCAAAACACAAATAACCAGCTTGATTACCCGCTGACTACACGCATTGATACTCGCCATACTGTATGCATAATCTAAAAATGGATGACATAACATGCTTGACGAACAACTGACAAATAACTAATTTGTTAGAAAGATACGAGGTAAAAGTCGAGAGTCCAGTGTGATCGGAATGAGTGAGCACAGACGATGCTCAACTTCTTTCTCTGCTGTTGCTTAAATAACAAAAGCTCCTTCCATTAGATGTTCTCCAGTTTTCCTTTCAAAGTGAATCCATTACATTCTGGGTTCTTTGACTGTTTGTTAATTTGGTTGAGTTTGTTAATACATTCAGTACCAGTATTAAAAACCAATTACAGACTCCTCTAGCACATGTTTCACATGTTTGTTGTCTTCCTTCTGCCAACTCTCTCTTCTGCCATCAGTGAAATGTCCATTCAGTCACATTTGGTGACACTGGCACCAAGTCTGTAATGGGTCTATAATAGATCTAGGACGAGGAGACTGCAGTAACTGTGCATTGGGAAGTATGATATTAGATGGAAAATTAATTTAAATGAACCTCTGAGGGGTGACAAATGTCAGCAGCTTTTCTAATGAGCTAAAATCATTATCAAATGTATGCTCAAAATCTGCTACTGACTGAAATTGAAGGCAGTTTAGTGTAATAAGTCTGTTCAGCTAATAAAATACAGTATATAGAACATATTAGTGCTATATTGATTTATCTCACATACTGCACATTTTGTTTTTATGTGAGATTTTCAGTTTCTTGTAATATTAAAAGAAATTAACTGATTGATAATATTGAAGATAAATGTAGTATTTAATTAAAAAGTAAATTAAATACGTCTAAATTAATTTCCGCTGAGACATATCCTGGTATAAATGTGATAAGTTTTGGCTTAGATGTGGTAAGAAAACTGAAGTATTAACATTTTTATGTAACGTAGAGGCTGTAACTCCAAGACAAATTGTAACTGAATTGGAGACTTGGCGGTGTAATGTAATCTGTAGCAGGCGTCTGAAAAACCCACAGCATGAAGTTTCAGCTGTCTGTGGTCATGTAGTCTCATCACAAAGTGACAGAATCATGTACGGTTATATGACACTACAAGCCCAGTGACAGGTGAGACAGCATGGACGCCCAATCCAATTTAGCAAATGCGTGTTGCCACGGTTCCACCATCCTTTGCGTCCTCTATTTTGGATAAGCTCTAAAATAAGGACGAGACGCACACGAAGGACATGTTTTCCTCTCTTTCTGCATGTATGAATCGCTGCTATTTTTTTTCCATTCCTCATCTTTTGTTTTGCTTCCTGTCTCCGTCTGCCTCCCTCTCACTTGCCCTCTCTCTGTGTCCCTCCGTCTCCTCAGAAGTTTATGATAATCACATCACCTCAGTGTGATGGAGCGCACTTAAGGCTTATTATGTGTCACACACACACACACACGCATGCAGGAATGAGATCCACTTAAGGCTTATTACATGTCTAACGTTGCTTCTAACACAGAAGATTATCCACTGGGATGGTATACTTGGGCAGAGGGCGAGATCTGCATGTTGGATGCACACACACATAAACACACACACACACACACAGAAAGATAAGGTGTATCAAAATTTAAATGCGACATTATTTTTAAACGGGTAGCTATGCTGAAATATAATAAGAAAAGGGAATAAAGAAAATATGGAAAAGTTTTTTTCCCTCAAATTCTTTCTGCAGCATTTCCACACAAATGCAAACACACACAGCGGGGAGTTGCACAAAAAAGACAAATTGTCTGTACTGTAAAACGAAAGAGGCCACCTCATCATTTCATTGTGTGTTGGTGCTGTATGCACGCACATATAAGACACTGTCTGTGTGCACATGTGCTGTGAAGAGGTGTTCGTGTGTGTGTTTACACGTGGCGGAGAGAAATAGTGTGCACTCGGTGTCGGCAGAGTATTTATTTCTGTGCGTTATTTTTGTGTGTGTGTCAGCAGATTGTAGAAGGAGGTGCAGCGCAGTCTAGCCACTTGTTCTGTACCTCCAGTGTCCTCGGATGACCTGACGGATGATTGCGCACATGCCCACAGGAAAGTACGACTCTGATCCTGTTGATAAATGCTTAGAATAGTGTGTCACATTATAAAGTTGGATTAATAAAGAGGATTTTTTTAGTAACTAATGCCTCAACACAAGTGTTTGTTAAGACATAGAGAGACATAATGCCAAAGATAAGACAAGAACAACATATAAGGGTGAGCATTACTGTTAACACTGACACACAGTACACAAATATTTCAAAATAAAACACAGGAAATAAATGGATTCAGTTGAGATGCACTAATTACCGTGTTTAGTATGTTTCAGGTTTTCTTTAAGTTAAAGGGAAAAATTGTGAAAATCTATCACGATCTGTCTTTTCAAAAAGTATCCAAAGTAACGCTCTATCCAGTCAGTGGTGTATCCTGGGATATGCTTCGGATAGAACGATACATTTATACATCTGTCATTTGTCAGCCTGAAATCCCTGGAGTCAGTGAACTGATGAGGCAGAAATGGGATACAGATATGCGTGCTTAGTCTTAGATTAGGGGTTGTAAACTTATTTTCAGCCAGTGATGGAAAAAGAATTTAGTTTCCTGGGACATGAGCCCGTGAAAACATATCATCGCTTATGTGGAAAATCTTGTAGGTGATCTTTTAAAGCACACCTGAGAACCACTTTGGGTTTCAAACACTCAGATGTGCACTAATTTTATGCGTTTTGTATATTTTCCTTCTTCTGTAAAGTCTCCCCATCCTTCAGTCACCTTAGAGGTCTGAGAGCCACTGTCTCTCAATCTTCTGCTTCTCATTTTCTGTTTACTTCTCCTCCCTCTTATGCATATTCATGAAGTTGTTATTTGCATAGCTGGCTCCTGAAAGAGGCTGAGGATACAAAGGTGACAACCTCAGGGGCGGCTGCTCAAGAGATGAACAAGAACGAAAGAGGAGGAACATAAAAAGTGGATGACGATAGAAAAAAGAATCAGAAAGAAATTGAAGAAAAAGCTAAAGGAGACAATAAGAAAGAAGAATTTATAAAATAAAACAGTTCCTTCTACAAAATCCTTTATGTTCTCACCTCAATATGAACTGTTCAGTGTCCGAATCTGTCTTCATGTAGACGCCAAATGACACCGCCTTGCTGAGCTGAACTGGGCTGGGTGGCACCAGAACCTCCACATTTTCATCCAGTGTCAACCTTTCTCCTCTGGCAGAAACTGGGCCCGTGGTCATTTCCACAGTACCAGCTTTCAGCATGTCCTGAAGACCCCCATCCACTAGAGGGCCCCACTGTCCCCCAAGGCCCATCCCTCCAAGAGGCCCAGCATTCGCACCCTGACCTTTCCATGGCTCATTAACAATGGGGGGACACTCCTGACCAGCTCCTTCCACTGGTATAATTGAGTAATACACATCCACTGATGGTAGAGTCACTTCGGAAGGTCTTTTTCTCACTTGTGGTGGTGTGAACCAAGCTGGGGGAATTTCCAGACGGACAACACAGATGCCAGATGGTCCCACGAGTCGGCAGCCCGCTGAGGGTGCTGCTTCAGTGGTGTCACGAACGGCCAAGGCTCTGACACATGGGAGGAGGAACGGAGGAGGCGGGTCAGGCTCATTCCAGCGCCTCCCTACCAGGTAGAATAATACCTGAAGACAAAATAAATACATGCTGTATCATGTCAGAAACGGACCAATCAGTAGAACGAACATTTGGATTAGAAAGGCAAAGAAAATTATGTCTGCCATTATTTTCTTCTTCTGTCTTTTTTGATATTTGACATAACTACAACGTGGAAGACTAACTGCTATTTAATGACACTACAAGATGTATTAGTAAAAAATGAGAGTGAAACATTAACGTACCTGTATCCAGGGTCTCGTTGACCCCACCGTGGGCACCACCACGTGGCCTTTGACCTTCCAGTTCAGAGTCACTTGGTTGGACGTTAGCAGCAGATGAGGTGGTGGACCTTGGAGCAGCTCCACTGGGATTGGCTGCTCAGCGCTCAGGTTTCCGTAGCTACAGTTGACGCTCGGCAGGGATTGTGGGGCGGCAGCACCTGGTTCCAGCTGGTGGACAAAGAAAGGTTCAGTCCGCGATGACAGGCTGCCATTTCGCATCACCTCCTGATTGGCTTCCCGCAAGAAGAAGGCGGAGTCAGCACCACTAAGTTGGCATTGGACTGGGAGGTAGGTGGAAAAACGGGGCTGGAAGGAGTCTGTCCCTCCTCCTGGTCCGCCTCCTGCTGCTCTTGCTTGTTTGTCAGACACTGGCAAAGTAAGAAAAAAGCCAAAATGAAGTAAAGAAAGAAGTAGATATAAAAAGAAAGATGGCAAGGAGACAAAGAAGGATGGGAAAGAGAAAACAAGAAGAACATAATTAACAACCAGATAACTAATACCACTACCTGTCTACAGCAGTGTCATTTATAACCTAAATGCAGTTTAAGGTCAAAAGTTGTGTCAATCCAAAACTATGTGAACCATGTGCACACACACACATATGAACACGTTCACAGATCTATCCGCTTTTTTACCTACATTCTCATATGTAACACAACACGCACCACAGTGCATAGTTTTTCTTTGAGCAAATGAGCACAAACACATTAGCACTCCGTGGTGTAGACAAGAGTGATAGACTCAGCTTCACACGAGGTTCTACATTAATGTATCACTAGTAATCCAAAAGGCATTACACTAGCATATATCAGAAATGTTATTTTGCTTTTTGGCAGACTATTTCCATATATTTACATCCAGTTTGTCTTACTTCTTTGTTTATTTTTGAGTCATTTGACAAAAAAGGGGAGTTTGGAGCCTGGGATTACTGGGGTTTGATGCAGTGCTGTATCCTATTTTCAAAGAGGACAAGGGGTTACGATGACTATATTCCTACGCACTGTCATGGGAAGAAGATGTGATCCCGATACCTTATCCGCCATCACTCAGTATTTGTTATCCATCCGTTGTTTGGCTTGAATCCGTTGTTTGACTGAATCATCAAACCAACGTCTTATTGTAAACTCTTTGAATATAAGCGTTAGCTAAATGTTAACATGAGCTGATCTAAGTATATTTCAAGGAGGCCTTGGTTCATTTGCTGCTGAACTCTGAAGTATGGAGAAATAGTTCAAATTGATCCTGTAAACCCGAAACAGTCTGTGTAACAGTGTGTGGAACTTTGTGTGGGAATAGAAGACCACATAAAAAAAACAGCAAAGCATTTACAGAACATAAATACATTACATGCCTACCGCAGTAAAAATGCCACTGAGAAAGCCGATGCACTCCTCCTATACAAAAATAGACGGAAGGATTTCTATTGAACTGGTGCTGGCACAAAGCCTTGCATATACAGCAGTGGCTTTGCGTCAACGTGTGTGTGTGTGTGTATCTTTGTGTCGTAAGGTAGCGAAGTGTGAAAATATAATGAGGGTGGGACAGCATAGCGCTGTCTGGGGCAAATCATACCGAGCCGACTTCACAAAAAAATAATAGCAGAGAAATAAAGTGATACCTCGGTGCAACATGAATAAGCATGCTGGTTTGGTTACGGTGCGTGGGCATGCAGGGATAAGTTTAGTGTGGGGGAGACGGGCAGAGGGAGAAGAAGGGATGGGAAGAAGAAAACAAAAGTGAGACAGAGGGGAAAAGAAAAGGGGGAAAATGTGGATAGAAATGTGCACGTACTGTAGAGTACAGTGACAGCTTGTAGACACTGGCATTTTTATGTCACACTTCACACACTTCATTAAAAATGACACCAACTTCTCTCCAGTCAGATATGTCCCTGAAGAATTCAAGCAAACTATTTCAATAGATGGATATGTCCTCCTGCACGGTGCATTGTATATTGGAACGTCAAGATCGGTTCATTCATGATTTAGCAGGGGCTAGCACCTTTTCAAGTAGAGCCAGACACATTTGGACAAGTTTGGCTTTTTCCCCTTAATATATAACTATCATTTAAGGCCTTTGTATTCACTGGGTTCACTTTGTGTAACAGAAGCATTGTCTGATAATCTGAAACGTTTAAGTCTGCCAAATATCCAAAATTAAACCAAAAATCAGAAAGTAGACAAATGCTTTTTCACAGTCAGTCTGAGTAAGTTCACTTTTATTCGCGTGTCCTTCAGGTGCAAAGGCCTTCATGTGTGTCCGTGTGTGGCAGTGTGTCCACAGGAGTCCTATGAAGCATATGTCCCAGTCCCAGACAGGGACCCTGAACAGCTGATACACACACGCAGAGAAAGACACACATGCAGAGCTATCTCATTCAGACAAAACTTGACCCTTCAGGTAGAAGTATTAATATTTCATAAAACATCCAAAATGAAGAGGAAATAAATTCCCCTCAACATTAGCATCATTTTTAAACAGCAGTGGTTAGTTGGTTTAGAAACGCACTGTTGACAACATCATCACAAGCTCAATCATCATACAATGAGTCTTCTGTGAACACATATTATTACAGATATCATTTTCAGGCAAGTTACGACACCCTCAGCTCAATAGGCCCTTTGAAATCTGGCATTCAAACTCTGGTATGCCATTGGCTGCCATTAAACCTGGCATGGTCCAGATTCCCTGGCATCATTTCTTTGGCAAGCACCGATCTCAACAGGAGTCCATACCCGCTGTGTCCTGCTGCACAATGCTTCTGTGTGTCTGTGTGAGTTTGTCAGTGCTCTAGCGGTTCCACGGATGTGCGCGCATGATCGGGCAAGTGTGTGTTTGAGTGACACACGTAAAGGTAAAGAGTATGTGCGTTCTGTGTGTGTATGCATGTGGACATTTAGATGGGATCATGACAGAGGGAAAGTAAAACGAAAGATATTGTGTATACGCTGTTCACGCGGGTGTTTTTTTTTGTGTGTGTGGAAAAATTGGATAGGAACAAAGGCTGATATAGAGAGATTTGACAAGGCCCATCTGTGATCCTTCTTTCCCCCAAAAAGGCCTGTCCTGCTCTATTTCCAAGTGTACACACACACAAAGCCAATAATCAAAAGACAGTGAAGCGTGTAGGACAGGAAGACAGACAGTGAGAAGCAAAGCCAGATGGGTACAAGAGAGAAAGGGAGATGATATTGTGTTGCTTACATATTGACTCAGATTTTTTTTAAATATTTAATTAAACACACACAGACACTTCTCTTTCCACAGTTGTGAGGACTCACACTGGCATAACACCTTCTCTAGCTTCTTACCCTAACGTTTGTCTAACGTTTTGTTTCTTTCAATTTCTAAATCATCAAATTGGTTTTCCTGCATTGCCGAGGCAGACGGTGTCAAAATGTTTTCAGGACATTCATAGTGAAATTCCAGTTTCCTTCCTTGTACCCACGGGATGTTTTTTACACGTTTTATTGTGTAAGCAACAAAATTGCTTACATAAAAACTATTACACTACACTATAAGTAAGTGTTTGATGAATAGCATCAACACATCAGTTTGTTTTTTATTCCTTTTATAAAAGGAAGAAATTGCCCCATGTACCCCCAAAGGGCATTAAAACAACAGGGAAAAAAATCCATCACGGGAGACTTTCCTGAAAAGAATGAACTCCATTGGACACACAGATGGCACACAATCTGAGGGAGAGCTAGAGCAAGATGGGGAGAGCGAGCGATACATAGATGGAGTTGGTCTGAGATGTGGACGAAAGGAGAGACAGAGAGGAAGAGTGATAACAGATTGAGAGAGAGGAAGAGAGAGGGATGAGGGTTCTATTTCTGAGCAGAGCATTCATCACGAGCATAGAATTTATTTTGGTGGTCTATATCTACTGTTCTGTCTGCCCCTATGTCCCCATCTCCTTATCCTGCACAACGTCTCCTTACTATTGTTCTAATGGGGAACCCCAGTGATTTCCACATAAACATGGCTGTTCTTATTCTCATGGAGAATAGTTCTGCTCATCTAAACTTCTAACAACTTTTCAGCTGCAGTTTCTTAGTTCCCGGGTAATTAAATTGTGCTCACAATAAGATTGAATAAGAACACAGCAGCTATTGCTAATGACAATAATAATAATTTACACACATATAGGTGGATGTGAACTAATGGGAAAGGAGACAGTCCTAGCTTGTAATTGCAGAGAAGGGATGCACAGGACAAATGAACGAAACTCTACACATGGTTCAACCGGCGCACACGGTAATTGTACTTTATTTTCTTTATGTACGGAGCTTTATTTGTCATAGTTATCACAGTGAGAGAAGAATGAGATGTCAAAGACATCTGTATGATGCGTGGCCATTTCTTTGGACTGGTTGCATTGATTTCACTGCTGACAAGGCATTCATTCATCTCCAGCGTCCTCAGTCAACAACGAATCCAAAGATGTAAGTCATATTAAGCAAATAGAGCTATTACCCAGATACAGTAGATCCCGTCTAAATATTACATTCAAATATATGTTTTCTTGGGAAACGTATTGCGAGCAGATTACATAATGATGTGTTTGATGTATCTTGTAAAAGAAGACCAAACACCTGAATACTGACTTACGATGTTTAAATCCTTGGCTAATGCTGCTAAATTGTGTTTCTTACACCGTAACAAGTCTTTGTAGCAGTTTGGATATTTGGGACCACTCGTCTCCGATTGTGTCCTTCTCCAGAAGGTGTTTATAGATTCTGTCTATTTTTCCCCTGGTAGAATAACTTCTCCACACACATATGACCATGTGACATGTTGATTGATGTCTCTGGCGTTGGGTCAGTGGAGTCACATTTCCACAGACATGGCCCGAATACCACTCCCCCTGCCACTAAAAATTTCACCCAACTTGCTTGGACCCAATATTCCCCCTTTCTGTTTCCTCGTTTTCTTCCTATATGCCTCCTTACACTACAGTCACGTACAGTCAGGGGATTACAACTAGGATTCTAACAATAATAAGAGAAAATCTATTTTGTCTTATATGTTTTATGGACATGGGCTCTGTTTGTGCAGAGGGTGGGGATGTGTTCCCGACAAGTCTGTAGCACTAAACTCGGTTAAATTACATTAAAAATACATCTCAAAACTAAAGGATTTTCCTAAACTGGACTCTCGGTTGAAACAGGAGATGTCAGAGAGAGGAAGACCAACTCTGATCTGTTTCAAACTAGTTAGGGAAGGTAACCTACGCTTTAAAAGGTTTATCAATTGAAATATAAGCTTCTGTCTTGGGTTCATCCATCGGATTCCAGAGCATTCGTGAACCTCACCGCACATCACTGTTTAATTCAATGGTAGGACAGGGAGATATAATGTCTTAGATTGTAAATCAGCCGCTTCCATCAATTAACTCATATGTTGTCTGCTTTTCTGTGGGACTTTCCTCCAACATGCTCAGTGCAGGATGTTTTTCTAAATGATTACTCATGGTATACAGTGTGCGTGGCTGTGGCTTTAGTGGTCTGTGCAGTTCCCAGTAAATATGTCCTCAAAAGTAGCAGTGAAATACATTCCGCCAACTTTCTCTCCTTTTCTATTATAGTTTGTCTTGCTCTTAATATTTCATTTTCTATCATGCAAACTTATTTCTCTCAATTCCTTTATCTCTTTCCCCCACTCTGTCCATCCACTGCAGTTCTCTCTCTCCTTGAGGAGTAGAAGAAGATGGACTGACTGAAACATCCAATAATAGTAGTATGAGAAGGTGGGAAGTGGACTTTGGGAATTGTGGAAGTGAAATTTGTGACTGTGATTCATGTCAGAGTTTGTGTGCAGGGATGCGTATCACGGGGGAGGGGTCATTGCATTGGTGGTGTGTGTGTGTGTGTGTGTGTGTGTCTGGGGAAGTGTGAAGAGCAATTTCAAATGGTCATCACACTACTGAGAGAAACACAGACTAAGAAAGGATATACCTCTCAGAAAGGAAGTCGAGCAGCACGGGCGGAAATGGAGGAGCAGCATGGAGGAAATAGTTCACTTCACATACTGTTCTCTCGCTCTCTGTCATACTTTATGTTTTAATTCGCTAGCTTCTGGCACTTGTAAAGTTGTGTTTCGACCCGATTTGAAACTATTTGAGTAAGTGCTGTGTTTGAGCTTATACCTTTTCTTAGTAAACAGGGAGAAAAATACTATATTGGTCTTCTGAGACATACAAACAAAAACATTTCATGGATGAAGATGGTATATTTTCCTGTATATCATTAATATATTCACCAAAACAAAACAAACAAAAGGAACAAAGTATAAAATAAGAACAGTGACAAATGCATTTGTGCATTTAATAGTTTGATGACGGTCAGTGATTTATTCTTTTTGCAGTTTGTTCCATCTGCAACTGCTTCAGAAACAGATAAATAAACTCATCATTTCTGTGGGTGCTCTTTACAATATACAAACATGTGGCCAATAATATTACCTGCACTACAGCAACCAAAACACAGGGGCCAAAAGGGGTGATAGACGACGTAGTAGTGTTCTTTCAGGAGAAACAGAACTGTGAAGAAAAGCCTTTGTGTGTGTCGGGCCAGGATCTCCTGGCTATGAATATGAGGAAGGGATAAATCCACTGGGCCTTGGTGCCATTCAATTCTATCCTTCAGTGGTCCACAGCCAGACAGCTAACTTGTAAAAGCTGCTTATAAAAGAGTTAAAGGACTCACAGCCCCAACTGACTTAATGGACCAATAGGAACTTAGGAGCTAGGGAGAAGAGAAGAGTGGAGAAAAGAGGAAGAAATGGAGGTGGAAAAGAAAGATAAGATCAGTTTCAGAATAGGTTTCCAAAAAGGAAAGGAGGCAAAGAAAGCCAAGCAGCAAAAAGACAGGAAGTTGAAAGATGGAGGAAAGGAAAAGGAAAGCAGAAGCGTTAAATGAAGGGAACAGAGATGATCGAGTGAGGACGAGCCCAGAGAAAAGTGACAGAAGATACTTTAATTTACTTTACTTGGCTACGGAAGATACGTAAGGTGAGCAGAGAAATAAAAACAAAGGACAAAACCAGAAAACTAAATTCTCCTTTAATTAGGTTTTCTGGCTTTGTCCTCTGAGAGACAAAGAAAGACACTAAGTCTTCCTACACTATACTATAACTTGTGAGTGACTTTGGGCGTTTGGGGGGGGGTGACCCTTGTCCAATCAGATGGATTTGATCTTGCAGCTCATTGGAACATACTTAAACAGTTTGACTGCTGTGCGGCAGATGGTCTGTGTTAAATGTAACACATCTGTCAATCAAAGACAAGCAGAAGGTGTCTGCAAATCAATGTCAGCAGGGACAGTTTCAAAGCACTTAAGGATTGTTACAACAACAAAATCCACATATTTGTTCAGTGTGTCGGTTTGGCCTTGAGAACGCACGCAGCATAATTCAGTGAAAAACATAATTTGCACTATAAGCTACACGGGTTGTCTTTAGATTAAATGCATCAATAATCTTAGATCTTGCTACAGTGCAGAGCATTCAGCATCGACCACCTAATTGCAGCCCATTGATTTCCACTCAGCGAAAATGCCATGACTCCTTAAGGCTGTTATTATATATTTTTTAGTTGGAGGAGTATATAATTGTTGAGTTAGCATGGCTGAAGCTGTACTTTCCAATAGCAAAGCACACAGTTCAGTTCCTCTGACCTTCCAGCATGCAGTTTTGTTTTTGTCCCAACCATTTCGTCAGCTCATTTCAAGTAAGAATGTACACAGCCTAGAGTCTTGGATTCTTCTTGATAATCAAAATTCCGTATCTCTGTGAATCACCACTTTGCTGCTGTACATTATAAAACATGCCGTAATAATGAAGCTAAATGAAGACACAAAGCAACTTCACGTTGTTAGAATTGAGCATTTCTTAAATAGTACATAGGTTAACCACAGGTGACAGGCACCACTATCTCTCGCTGGCTCTCCTTCTGTTCCATTATGTGTTTGTATCTGCATCGCTTTTCATCTCATTCACTCTCAGTTCGGTTGGCATCTCTCCGCTCTGTTCGCCTGTGACTCCATATCCGTCTTCCACTCTCTATCTGCCCCTGGACCTCTGCCTCTCTTCCCCCGCTGTCGTCGCTCCCTCGCTCCCTGTTTATCAGTCATTCTCTGTCTTATTGCCATCGATCGCTACCAAAGCCACTTGAGGACAAACTTAATTAAGTCTGACAAGCGTAGGTATTTTTAGTGGTCCATCCAAAACACACCCACTCGTGCGCACACAAGTACACCAACAACATACACACCCTTCCAAACAGACACCCACCCACTCAACAACATTTTAGACCTTTAGATTTATTTTCTTATTGATAGATTCTTGACTTGTAGGTGAAAATCATTAGTTCCAATTGTGGCCTTGTTCAACTTTGACATTTCATAAGCTTGTGAGCTACGGGGGGGTGTCAGTGAATGTCAGGTCATATCAAGCGCACCAACACAAGTGTATGTCCGTCAGTAGTTGCAAAGACAATCCATTGACTTCACTGCCTTCCTCTAATGTCATTACGCTCAACCTTTGACTGTCATTAACCTTATTTTCAACATAAACCTTTAGGGAGGTCATGACCATAAACATCTTTAATTTTTCTATTCTTACAGACATGTATACATAGATACTGTATATTACATGAGCACACACACAAGTCTTTGTCATCCCCCCTTTTAAAGTCATCTATAAAACAGTGTGTACGTTCTTTATAAAGGGGCATGTACTAACATTTCACATTAGCCTGCCTGATTCTCATCATCTGTTTCTCTTCTTCTTATTTCCGTCTTGCAGGCTATGCCATTTTTAAGCAGATTTATGTGTGGTATTCTCTGCCAGTAGAACTCTTTGGAATATTTCTTTTACATATTTGATGAGTGTACAATATACAGTACGTCTGCTTGAAATCATATCTGCACAAATGTAATATTAGCCACGATCCATTGGAGTCATTCACATACCACTTAACTATGCTGACCCCTGTCAACCATCTTGTTAAAGTAGGGGGGTATTATTGTTGTGGCTGATTGAGAAATGTACAGTACATGCGTAAGTAAAAGTAACCTGGAACTAATCAGAAAAAAAATAAGAGAAGATTTTGGTTGTCAAAGGTCAAAGGTCAAGGTGGTAGTGGCCTTACCTTCATCCAATACTTGTGAACCATAATTACAGCGACATGTTGAGGGATTGTCTTCAATTATGCCACAACTATTCATCCAGTTCTCGTTTTGATTGTGATGTCTACTTTCTGTCTCCTGTCACTAGTAATATGTCCCAACTAATATAAACATTGAATGAAACTGAAATAAAACCAATAAAAGGGAAGAGGTAAGGTCATCCATTAGAGAATTATGGACAAAGATTGACAGTCAAACTGGGGAATACTGTGTCCTTAACGCCACCATTTGACTTTCAACGAATCTCTCAACCTTCTGTCATCAACCGTTCACTCCTTTCAGTCATCTCTGCTCCAGTTCCTTTCTGCTTTCTCGTCTTCTTATCTTCTCTCTCTCGTTCTCCCAATTAATCTGATCCTAGTATTTCTCATAGGAAAAGCCATAAAATGAAACCATCAGATTTACATTCCAAGGTCAGACATTTGATTGCGAGAAAGAGCATCTGTAGTGAAAGGAGAGCTGATAGTGAGGTGTAGTTACTTAAGATTAAGGTCACATGTTATCACAAGGTCAATGCAGGTAAAGAACCATGCCTTTCATGGTTTGACATATTTACAGTACAGAAAATGGCATAACAATTTATATTGAGCTTTTTATCGTTTCTAAATTATATCCACTACTTGTCACGTGTGTTGTTTTTCCAAATTTCAAGTTAATGTGAGGTAGTAAGTTGCAGATCTTGAAGATAAAAAAATGGTGTCTCATAATAATATATATGAGATATATATAATAATAATGATGATATTGTTTGTCTGGCAGCCTTTTTGCCTGCCAAGAACAGTACACACCCTTGTTGCCACCTTTATGCTCCTATTATCAACCTATATGTCAAAATGTGAATATTCGATTATTCTAATGCAATATGAAGCTCTACAGAAATCTTTGCTTTATTGGGGTGCCACATTTTTCTTTTTTTACAGTCGTGTACCCAGCTGAAATGCATGAATATTTTTGATTTGTATAATGAGATATACAGTAAAAAAAGGAAGACTTGAACCAGGGACGTTATGGTTGCATTGCACACAAACTAGTCATTAAGCAACCAATGCACTGCAATGCCAATTAGGTTTTATCATTTGAACATTAAATAATTAGTACCTTACTCTACAAAAGCCAACTATAAAGTTTCACTAATGAGCAACAACTTTGCTTTATGATAACCTATTGAGACTGTTTCTGATCCTGTGAAGTCACGTGTGTTCGCATGGTGTTGTTGCTTTGCAGTAAAGTTATCATGGTGTGTGGTGTATTCTTCGTAGGCCCAGTCAGAAATGAACTAATTCCTCAGCACGATTAAGTTCTATTTAATGAATGCAATGGGAAAAATGAAGATGTAATTGGATAAAACATGAAACAAACAAATATGACATACTTCCACTTATCCCACGAGCTCTGGAGCCTGTTGCAGGATGTCGGTGATTAATCAGCCATTGAGGTTGGGAGCTAACACTCACCAGATGCTGGTGAGATGTGGCTGTAAATAAGTCTTCTTGCTCAACTAGTGACTTTGGCAGGCAGCCAAACATCACTGGAAGGTTCAGTGTGTGGAGATGAAACAGTATAAGTGGCTGGTTAAAGACTGGGCACAGCCAGTCTTTGCCTGTAGTCATGGACGCGAGGTCTCAGTTGGGAAAGAGACAAGTGCAAAATCGACACCGAGATGAAAAAGAGCAATGAAATAAGATAGCAGCAAATAAAAGCGGTGAATAATGTTCCTTATTAAGACTCCTGCTTTATACTTTGCGAGACAGGTGCATTAAAAATAATAAAAGGAGAGGAAAGGAAAATCCCTCAAACTGATGAGAATAGACTGCCTTCAGCAGCATACACCCACACTGCTTCCAGTGGGACTGACTGTTTAACGTGAGCTCTCTCAAAAGGTTAAACACTAGCAAGCCTCTAGACAAGGACAGAAGAAAGGGGGGGCAGAAGACCCGCCCCCCTCGTCTTCTTTTGTTTTTTTGTCAATCACTTTACTGTACGTTGTAAACCAACACCAGTTTATCACCACCCATGCCTGAAAGAGTCAAACAGGAACTATGTGAAGGTACATTTGCAAAGACATAATCCTCAAAGACAGATAATTTCATGCAAATAAAACAAGTTAACTAATTATTTACACAACAGTGGTTTAGACTAACCCTGGACACTGTCCCTGTCCCGAAGGACAGTCAATAAGCCACACACTGATCAAATGTGTAGGGAGTCCCATGTTTCAAAACCTTTTCTTCCCTTGGTAAAGTTGAAGAAGTTTGTCACATGGGTCTTTTGCCAAAGTATTTCTGCATAAGTATGAAAGACAAGTAGTAATTTATGAGGTTTGACAGGAATTAGTTAACAGCTTCTGAATTGAATAATTCATCCATCAACATCAGTGCTACCTGTCAACACACGTCAATCGTGTGGAGTGATTGACTTATTCATGCGCCGCTCTCTCTCACTCACTCGCACTTTCATACAGTCCTACCTGTGCACACATTCCAGAGATCACGGGCTTGGAATTCAAATCCTGACCTCTGTTGCCTGTCACCAGCTGATACAGTACAGCCTTTGATGTGCATTCCTAAAGCAAAGCCTGGAGCCAATTTGACTACTTTCCATGTTTTTCCAGCCATCCAAGAGTAGCACTTTGGACTCTCTGTCCGTCTGAAGTAGTGTATTACCGTAGTCGGTTGGTGTCTGTGTTTTAATCATTGGATGTATTGTATTATGTGCTTTCTTTCACCTGCACTTCTGTTTTTTTTTTGGCCCAGATTAGCTCTTAACAAAAGTTTTTCATTATAACTGGCACAACTGAACGTGAACTGTTGAATATGATCAGTGTATGTGTTACACTTAAGTGTTTTTTAATTACAACCCATGTGATTAACCTACTAAGTGAAGCACATTTAATTAGCGTCATTGTGAATTGTGGGTGGATGCTACAGCGAGTCTTTATCCTCCTCCTTCTTTTCTCTTGTGTGCACAGTGCAGACACACATAAACAGTAAAAATCCCCAGTGTGTAGTTCACCTTTCAGTAATTTAGCTTACTAACACATTGTTGGTGGGGCATTTTGGATTCTAAACTGCTAACTGTGGAGTGTCAAGCCAGGAGGGAACTCTTTAGCTCACTGCAGAGACCGATGGTGATGTTAGAAGTTATCGAATAAAACCTAACGTAACAAACGAATTATAAACCTACTCTTTAGTAACTTTTTAATAAAACAAATGTCCAATAGAAAAATTGATTAGAGATGTTTGATAATAAGCTGTTTGGTATGTGTTTCTTAGGGACATGCGCTTGTAATGTTTTATGGCACTCACATAGTAGCAGTGTAGGCGCTGCTCATCTGTCGTTCACCCCCGGAACTCCCTGCAACTGCGTTTCCTTTAATTGACTTCATTCATTAAAAAAATATCTTGTATTGCAACATAATCCATCCAGTGATTACATTGTTAACTTATGTTTCGTGAGACAGAGTTGCAGATGCTGTAGTTTGCAAATCGTGTTATTTCCTGTACACACAACCACCTCTGGGTCTCAGGTAGGTAATGTTGTACCTTTTTTCACCCTCCCGTCTCTGTGTTGGCCCAGCATTACAGTCATTAAACTTCATTATAGGGACAGTTGGTGCTTACTCAGAGGTGTGTGCGTGTGTGTGTGTGTGTGTGTGTATGCCCAGGGTGGCATGGGGGGAGGCAGTTTGAAAGATGGTGTGCCATTTGCACTTTACTGTAGTCAGCACACACACACACACACACACACACACACACACATTGATGAGTCTACTGTCCCATACACTACCATACTACTAACAACAAAACAAGCTCACACACACACACATTCTCAGTGAATAGTTGCAAGGTTACAACAGTTGTGGGCTACATCTACATCTTTGACCTCAATGCTGTTAGAATTAAGTGGTTTTGTCTAAACAATATGATTAATGAGAGACATAAATCACCTTGATGAAGAGCAGTTCTACTTTATGTGGCGACATCTAATTTGTGACCTGTTTTGTATTATGCTGTCTAATTTGAATAGGGATTTTTTTTTAACTAAATGTTTTTTTTTCCAAACAATTTAACTGATAAAATCTCATTTTCAGAAGACTATATTCTAAATCAATTTATTCTTAATCTCTGTGTGGTTTATGTACAAAATAAATTTAAATCCTGAAAGAATATGTCAGGAAAGGATTATCCTGATGAAAGATTAATTTATTTTAAACTCCATTCATATATTTAAATTCTCCTCAGTGTCTCAGTAATAAATGCAGAAAACAGAGACTGTTCCAAACTGTTTACAATAGTCCGTTTCATTTAATTGCCAGTTTACTTTCCATTTAAATAACAGAAAACAAACGGACACATACATCGAGAGACAGACCTAAATAGAAACGTTGTGTATGTTTATGTGTGCTTATGTTTGTATCTGCTCGGGGGTGGGGTGACATTGAGCAGACAGTGACAGTGTGATGAATGTATAAGTGACAGTATTAGCATAGAGCTTAGGAAACCAGCCTTTTCCACCTTTATTGCTTCACTCTGCATTCATTTCACTCAGATGCGCCAGTGCGCCGCCAAATATAAATAAACATTAATAACCCAAAGGTTTTTTTTCTTCCTGATTTTAATAAAGCCACGCGCTGTCATTCTTTCCAACAATATTTAAACTTGTAGCAAGACTGCAAACTTCCAAATTTCCTGGCAGGTAGAATGGGGAGAGGAAAATCGCAGTGTTTCAGTGATGTTATGATGATGGGCATCACTCAACAGCTCCCAATTATCTGTTCCAGATAAGAACCCAAGTCTACACAACTTTAAGAACATGCGCAATGTCTGCGCTAATTAATGACGTCACAGAGTAACAACTTTCAACTTCCTGATGGAAGAAGAAGGAAGAAAAGACGGAATATAGTCCTAACAAATCCACAAGATAACCAAAAAGAAAAAGACAAGCATATATGATCGATATGTCAGAAATGATTGTGTTACCCATACTTCTCTTTAGAGCAGAGCTATTTAATATATCTGGTCTACAAGATTAACCTTTTACAGCACCCAGAGACACTGCTGTCAGCACACACTGTAGCTCTCTCCCTCCTGTCTCGTCTTTTGTTTTAAGAGATATCTCTGAATTATATAAACCCACAGACTGTGATATATCAGGTTGTGGCCGGGACTATTATGATCAAAATAAGTGGTTGCAAAGGTGATAATGATTTCTTGACTTTAATTTGAACGCCCAGGCATTTCTTTCTACCGTTTAATCAGGACAATAAGCTCAGGTGACTCTGGACCCAGTGTTCTGAAACATTTCCTCTTCCCCCGTTTCGTTTCGTTGGTGACAAAGAGAAGAGGTAGTAAAGCTATACGCTACCATTTTGTTGTCACTCTTCCTAATTAAAGTGGGCTCAAAAGTTACTCTGAAAGTGCAACACAGGCCTTCTGTGATAACCGACAATCTAAACTAAGACCACAGCTCAGTGTTTGTTACATAGAGTTCATTAAATAAGAGCTGTGCTAGGAACTACGCTCGGCCTCCTGATCACATCAGCCAGGGAAACCAGAGGAGCACTTCCTAAGCCTTTATTTAACAGACTATGACAATGTTGTGACATGTCCTTTACATGTAAAGTAGTTATTTCACGTTGAAATGTTGCATCTATCCTACATTAGCATTTACTAAAGATAATATCTCCAGTAGTTACACATCATATTTACCTGTAGCTTTTTTACATCTGTCTTTCACAAAGTCATACCTTTTTTTTTTTATCTCAGCTCCTGTCACACCTACTGCCTTAACTCTCCTCCATACCCTATTTGTCTCTCATGTAATCCTACCCTACCTCACAACAACAAGCTGGTAATCCTACCTATCCTATCTCACACAGGCCCATGCATGAGGACAGGTCGCACACACAAAAGGCTCAGAGTACATGCAAAAAACCACATTCTTGGCCACAGGTGCAATAAAAAGATGAGCTGCTATTGTCCTAGCACACAGACACACACAAATGCCGTGTGCTCGTCTTAGCGGGGAACAGGATGTCGTTAGGATGGGACGTGATTTGTGATGATGAGTCATGTGGTGTCAGATAAACAAATCTACCTGTCATTGATGAAGGAAATTTTAGATTGCCAAGAGCAAATAAAAGGCTGTGTTCGTGTGAAAGTGTGTGTATCAAGTGAAATTTGGCTCGAAAGACCTGATAATACTGTTTAAAACAATTAGGTCCCGTGTTCAGTTCTCCTGTTTTCAGTGTGTACCGTAGCTTAAAGCTCTGTTCGCCAAGGCTCACCCAAAAATATGAGCTACGTTTACGTCTTCAACAGACTGAATATTTAAGTTTAGAAATATATGTTGTTGCAGAGATCAAAGCACCTTAATCAGACTCTCAGAGAAATCCAAAGATCATATCATAGAGTCCCACAGAATCCAAAAAGGCAAAGTGAGTCTGGGGATTTACGGAAATGCAACATGTGCAAAGCTGTGACATGATTTATAAACGCAGTCTGGTGAAATTAAGATTATTATCAAACACCAAATGTCAGGAAAAAGCAGGTAAATTATAACTATGAGTCATAACCCAAAGCCAAACAGTACATCAGAGGTCCCCACAGAATCAGAGACTAGGTCTGGCAAAATCAGGCAACAGGTCAAACAAAAGAGGCAGAATCTGTCTGGAGTGTTTCCACCAAGCAGAAGACGACAATCTAGCAGAGTGACAGGACAGACAGGTCTCTCATGTGGTCAGCAGACAGGGAAACGGGCAACAGGATATCAAAATCAAAGTTTCAGTTAAACTTGAACCATGACATAATTACCAGAACAGGTAATAACTGTAATCGTTGGGTATGTTTCTGTGCTTAAGTTAGTGAAACACGTTTTCTCTGCCCTAGCAGTGATCTATATTCACTGTCATTATTAAAATGAATTATTTAGACCCCTTCACTTGCACACATTGTTAACAAGAGAGGCAGTAAAACACTTTTTTATGAACTTAAAATCTGCTCTACCGCAATATCAGTGACAGTCAGAGAGCTCTTCACAAGACGGATACAAACAGAGATGTAGATATGTACTCCCCCACACACTGTGTTAAATTATTAACGTAAAGGATCTGAGAGGAAAGAGAGAAAAGGGAGTTTGGCCATTGTTTCTGCTAAATGATTCAAAAGCAGTGCATTTCTCCTGTGTGTAGAGAGAGAGAGAGAGAGAGAGACAGAAACAGAGACGTCATTTTCCTTTTAACTGTCCTTTGTTTGAATCAAAAACCTCCTGAATTCAGATTTAAAGGGAGACTGTGTACTTTATGTGTATCTGATGTAGTGTAACTGATGTTACAGTTTCCTATTAAACAGAGCTTATCACGAAATAACCAATAACCGTTTGCTTTAAAATCTATTTAGTCTTTAGACGTTATGTACGGAGACATTAAGACTACTTTTATTATTGTTGTTCCAGCTCTGTGAACGTAGAAAGAAATGTGCTCTGTAATCATAAAGTAAAGGTTTGTAAAACTCTCAGACTCCCTTTCCCTCCATCTCCGCATCAGTGGCTGTTCTGGCCTCCTGGAGAGTTGATATTGGCTGTCCTCTAACTTCTAACCCTGGCACACACACACACACACACACACACACGTGTGCGCGCGCACAAAACCAAAAGCCATAAATTCCAAAATGAGCCATGCTTCTGTCTATGCGTTTGTGTATAGAAAACCTTTTTGCTTTGCCAGTGACCTCACACACTAGGGCTGGCAGGACACACACACACACAGACACACACACACACTTAGAAGATCCATAGACCCTCAACAACAGAGGACATTCAGCTATAAGCTATTTGACAAGGTTTAGAAACAAATGACGTGGCACACATTCTGAACATATGGTGAGGAAGAGAACTTGGATGTAGAGCTGCTGGAAGGTCACTGACAAAAAAAGGTTTCACATCCTAGAAGAAAAGGTCAGAAGAAGAAACTCAAAATTTGTTCATTTAAAGTTTGCTAAACTTTAACTTTCCCACATTCTCTTTGCTGTGATCAATGTGTGAGTTTTGCCTTGTGTGTTTGTGTAGTTCTTTTTTTCCAGGTTCACAGGTACAAAGTAGAATCTATACTTTAAATCCACACGTGGCTTTATTAAGAAGCTAAAAAGCACAAAGATGAACTTTCGTCCGCAACAGAAGATTATCCTGACAGGTTCTTTCGAACTCCATCACAATACATCTGAATAAAATAAACCTTTTCTCAACGGTCCCACATCATTAGGATCATTCTAAATCTACAACTTCAGATTTGCCATGTGCCGCGGTACAGTGGGCAACCGTTATCCCAACCACTAAACTGCTATAGCAGAGGATTTAGGGTAGAGATGACCTAACTACACTAACTACTAAAACATGGTATTCTATAACTTAATTTAATATCTAGCGGCTCAGTGGGTTAAGCATCAGAGTGGGATGCAGGAGGTTGTAGGTTTGAAACCCCGTTTGGCTCTTAGTCCATCCCCTACCCAGGTGTGTCCTTGAGCCAGACACCCAGCGCTATAACATGTAAGTCGCTTTGGATAAAAGCGTCTGCCAAGCAAAGTAAAGTAAAGACTGAATATTAACTTCAGAAATGAGAGTTCTACGTATTTACTAGACAGATGGGATGTTTTTGTGTCAAGACTGTCCGTTTCTTTTATTTTAAAATGAAACAAACAGTCTAGCAAGTTTTTTGCTAAAGTGTTGGACAGCAAATGTCCAAAATCTGCTGTAACTTGCCTCCTGATCACATTTAACTGCAGATCTGATGGAAGCAATGGACAGACACCATAGCAACAGAGGAATAAATATCTTGTTTCAACTGCAAAAAGACAAAAAACTATTTGCCATAAAATCCCCTACAAGGTTTTTATGAGTAATGTGAACAATGTGTGTTTCAGAAAAGTACAGTAGCAACGTGTGTAAACTGACCCAAGTGTAAAAGTTAAACAGGAAACGATCATTATTGCACGAGATAAAAGGAAGTCACTCAAACTCCCTGGGTGAAAGACAACTTATGAATGTGCAGTGGCAGAGTAATATGCAGGCTTACTGTGAATAACTAATGTAACATTCAGCTTACTGCAGTGTATTGCACCATAAGCAGCTTTCAGTCACTCAGTACACAACAAACACAAAGCTTAGTCCCATGGCTTATAACTAGGCCGAAATCCCATTATCGTCTATCTATCTATCCATTTCCATCTCTCTCTCTGTGTGTCATGACATGGATTTGAACTAGGCAAGAACCCCATTATCATTTATCTAACCACATCTCTATTTCTGTGTCTGTCTCATTCCGTCTTTCGTCTTTCTTTTCCTCGTATTTCCTGCGTCAAATTACGAGCTGTACTTTAACGCAACATGACATTCTTCCATGCAGGGCTTTCTCTGTGTAGCTGGACACAGTTATTTCTGGATTTTACATGCTAATGCTACTTATGGTGTACGAATATGTGGCTCACGCAATAATTGAGCTGAATGTGGAAGTCCAGCCGTCGTTGCTGCCTACTGTCTGCTGTCCCCGCTTCACCAGGGTTCAACAAGCAAGTCACACGTCAGTAATTACAGTTCACGTGTGGGTTTTTCTTTTGTTAGTGTTTATGTGCAGAGCCGTGTGTGATCACTTGGTTCAAGACGTCGTTTCAATAATTTACAGGCTTCTCTTGCCGAAAGGCAGCGTGCATTACATACGCTCGCTCTAGTCAATACATGTGTGTCTACATGCACTCTACAAGTGTGTGTGTGTGTTTGCATGTGTGAGAAGGATGCATGCTTCTGTGCATGGATGATGTGTGAAAGTGTACGCGTGTAGCCACAGTGTGTGTGGCAGTATTGTGTTACATAACCCTTAATTATAACTGGGGAGGAAATGTGACAGCTTGTGACCTAATCCTTAATACAAGCATTACATTTTCACAATTCAAAGGGAAACGTGCACGTGAATGTGTGTGTGTGTGTGTCAGTGTGTGTAATATGACTGTGCCAATTAAAAGAAACATGACAGCACTGGTAACACACTCCTCAATTTTGGAAATGTGACGACTTGATAATGGCACGCTGATGTGGCCTTCCACTGCATGTGTGCGTGTGTGTGTGTGTGTATGACGGATAGAGACTGACAGAGAAGGTTCTTGAGAGTAAGTGTGTGTGTGTGTGTGTGTGTGTGTGTGTGTGGGTTCCTTTAATTGTGCTGAATGACTGTGGAAGAGTATGTTATTATCCACATTAAGCAGCCTTGTGGATGCTTGCACGCACACGCTCACTCACACACACACACACACACACACACACTCACACACTATGACGCTGTGTGATTAAAGCTCACTAACATTCGTAGCTGTGTGTGTCTGTGTGTGCGTGGCTGGCTATGAAGGAGCATAAAAGAGGCCACTTGGCTTTCAAGGCACTCGCTAATATGTTTTTTAAAAGCTTCTCATCTCATCTCTCTGTGCTTACATGCGTTGTGCTCACACACACAGTAACACACACGCATACAGCCTATAGACAAACAAGGCTGCTGATTTATCGTCACTCACGTCTCCTTAGTAGCTATGTTACGTTTCCCAGCTATTTTTGGTAGTAGTAGTAGTAGTAGTAGTAGTAGACACACTCAGATACAGGAGGCTTACCTATTTACCCTCTTCTTTTCTTCCCTTTCTTCCCTTCACCTTTTGACTTTCGATTCTTTGCTTTCTCTATTATTCTTCCTTCCTATATTGTCCAGCTACATTATTTCCCAGCGCACTTTTCAAAACGACTTTCAGTTACTGGTTTCCACTTGTAGCCTCCATCTCTGCATGCGTTTTTCTCCTCCTGTCTTTTCTGGTGCTGACCTCCGGTTGTCTGCTTTATTCATCGTTTCAGAAGTTGCCATGTGCCTCCTTTGCTGCTCCCGCTTTTGCCTCCAAAAATATGGCAACACTAATGTAAAAGAGAGGTCTGTGTGCTGGTGTTGGTGGTGGGTGCTGAGTGCTGTGCTCCTGGATTAAAGGTCTTTTATCCACTAGCAGGAAATAAGCTGATCAATGCACCACAACCAGGAACAAAATGGACACAGGTCCATACTGGAAGAACATCTTCAACACTGCAAGACGAAGACGTTTCACATGTTTGACAGACAAACTATCACTGATTTGTGATTAGATCACATAGGGGGTTGATGAAGACACAAGTCTTAACTGCAATACATGTGCTTTGCTGGCTCCTGAAGCACAGCCTGAAGACAACCGTTACCACAGCTTTGTTGCCATGCTACTGCATCCTGCCCCCGCTGTATCACGCTGAGCGTTATACCCGGCAGTGAGATGAATTAGGAACTTATAGCTGTCGACACCGATCGTATGTAACATTTGCCCGTAGTCTATCCTGCCAATCAGAGGTAATGATGCATCAGCTTGGAGTCTATATGGAACGTTCCCAATGTCTCAACGAAACAAAACGAAATAGAAATTAAGTGAAATACATTACACATTGTTATTTGTATGTGCTTTTTAATTATACATTTACTCTGCCCTGATTAAATGAAAGCATCTGTTGAACATCAAGTATTAAGTCTTTTGTCTTTAATAAATTGGTTTTTCATTATGACATGAATTTTTCAGTCCACATTAAAATCGAATAAATAAACATTAAACAAAGTGGAGAGGTGTTCTGTACTTCTGGGAAGCTTACTATAGACCTGTCAAACCTAAATACAAGCACTTGTATTAATTAGGTAAGACTAGTTGTTATGAGAGGAGGCTTTTTAGCTGATGCAGCATCAGTAATAACATCAGAGTAAACTGTCCAATTACAGTTATGAAGGACTTTGCGAGTGCATGACATAATAAGGATTAAATCATTGCAGATTTCTTGGTCGTTCAACCCTGAAGGTGAGAAATGAGAATGGTGTGCTCTGTCATAACCAGAGTATGTGTTGTGTTTGTCTGCTACGACCGGAGCTTAAGAAAAATTCCCCCTGCCCTGCCTGCATCACTCTATGTGGACCTTTTTAATGGCTGCCCCGAAGCCAAGCGTGAAAAACTCTGTTGGCCTCTCTGCTCCATTTCTCTTTAGGTTCAGTTGTCTCATTATTTGTTAAAAAAAGCCAGTTTTCCAATAATGTCTAGGGTGATGCTTGACTGATCACCTTGCCCGTACCTTTCACACATTACATGGTCTTTTTTGCCCAACTTATCTATGATTTCTTCACTTCTTCTTCAGCGATCACTGTCAGTGGCCTCTCTCACTCAGTTTCTTGTATTTCTCAGACAGCAGACGCTTTGTCATGCTGTCTTACATCCTCTCTCAGATGGGTTCAATCAGTTTCTATTCCCTCTCTTTTTTCTTCTAGACTCGATCACCTCTGTGTTATTGTCTCTCCCCTCTCTGCTGGAGTTTGTCATGTTGTCAACATGTTTGTCATGTTGTTCTGCTTAAGTTGCAAAAACTTAAGCAGAATTTCCAACAGGTGGCAAAGTGTGAATCGGCCCTGTGTTTCTGTGAATTACTTTCAGACACGTGTGTAACAAGATTATATAATAAAATCACACCACTCACATGTCTGTAATCTTTGTAAATTGTGGTACTTCATTGCATGCCTGTCTTGCCTGTCAGGTTTTGGAAATGGAAATTTTCTGGTATCGCACCACCCCAACAAAGCTCCAGTGTCCCTTACGTTTAAGACGTACTAGTAATCTCGAATAACCACTTCATTTCTGCAGGTGTCCTCGACCTTGGAGCTGTGGTTGCTGGTCCTGCCAACCTGCCGGTGCTTCGTCTGCTGCTCCTT
>JAUMTR010000027.1:17188812-17246572 GCA_032270685.1 Microctenopoma stevenorrisi | reverse complement strand
ATGTAAAGTGCCCTGAAATGACTTTCGTTGTGATTTGGCGCTATACAAATAAAGATGAATTGAATTGAATTGAATTTCTCATTCCCTTGTGCCTTTCTGGCATCTTTTAATGACTTATTACACAGATTTGTTGCAGACTATGCACAGGAACGAAATGTGCCTGGTGCTGGTGTTTACTCGTTATCCAGCTTGACAAGCACCACAAGTTAGCATTAGCTCATTAATAACATTAGTAAAGCAGGGGTGGTGTACTCACTTTGCAAACAGCCCATTCGGACCAAAAGCTCTTAGTTCGGTTAATTTTTAGTTTGTGTAAGAGCATTGATCGCACTAGGGTGCGCACTAAATCAAGTGGACTGACACCTCCAAAAAGAGGTGGTCTCGGTTCACTTGACTCCGCCCCAAATGACGAACTCTGGTGCGGTCCACCTGGTGAGAACGCGTACCGAACCAAAACAGGTTCAGAGATCCCGCAGACAAAGGGAGAACGTGCAGTGTGTCACAGATGTCTGGTCGGATGAATGTGAAAGTGATTTAACGTGATAAACAATCACCGGCATGACGACGGACACGCACAAATATCATGAATGTCATGTAATTATCTTCTCTGTCAAAGAAATATACAGCCCTCAACGACACCTAATCTACTTCCTGTATTTACTTTTGTTGTTCCCGCAGCAGATATGTCTGACAAATAAGCAAAGAGAAAGTTCTCGCGTGTTATAATGTTACAAACTCACCAACTGATTCAGACCAAACCAAACAAACTATGGTGTGACGGCACCCTAAAGACGACTATGACTACTAGTACTATGACTACATAGTAGTAGTACTACTACTACAAATACCAATGCTGCCCTCCTCCTGCCTCCATGCTTTTTAGTAGGCCATCCATCTCTTTCTTTCCATATCCACTATTCCCTCTCTGTCTCTGCTTCTAGTTTAAGTCACTCTTGCTTTTATTCACAACCAACCCTATTCCCTCATCTTTCTCTGACTGAAAACAGCCAGCTCAGCAGTTTTTGATTCATCTGAGTCAGTTCCTTGATTTGGCAAACCCACGCTCATTCTTAATTGGGTCTGTTCTCATTTCCCTGTAACGACTAGCACGCTGAGCCTTCTTCCTCCTTCGCTGTCCTCCTCGCCTGTTAAACTCGACTTATCACAATCATAGTGCTTTTTTTTCCAATTTCCTTTTTAATGTCAGAATGGAAATTCTTTTTCAGGTCTACCCTCATCCTCCCACGATTTTGTCTTTTGTCTTTTTGTCAACCAGCTCTCGTTTTTTCTTATCTCATCAGCTCTCACCTCCTCTGTCTTTAAACTCTGGGTCTTGGGTTACAATGTCATTCTTGATTATGTCATTAGAACTTACAACAGGTATCTCAGATATTTACATTGAAAAAGTTGACAAAACTTTAAGCAGCATCAGATTTTCTCCACCTTCTCCCATCACAATCAACTCCAACTCCAACCTGTCATTTTTATCTCTCCACCTTTTCTCTTTTTCTTTTATTGTTAGCCCTTTGTGAGTTTACTGAGCTGTATAAACATGATTTATGTCTGGTTTAATTCTCCCTAAAAAGATTTCCTCTAGGTAACAACGTCCTGAATTGCAATATCTTGGGGTCATTAAATAAATGAGAAATACACTAAAATATGTCCTAAAGGGCAGAAAATACGTCCATAGCTTTGACACAGATAGTAAAGAAGGACACGGCGACGTATAAATACACAGACACAGAGATAAACAAGTTCACCATACAAAACGATGAAGAACGAATAAGAGAAAGAATATAGAAACTAAGCTTAAACTAGAAGAGACCCACTCACATGGGGATGAGAGCCAGATGTGCGTGGATGAAGATAAAGAGGGATGAGAGTTTGAACGGTGCAGCGACAGAGGAAAGCACAGTGAGAGACGAAGACAAGGTCACGAGTTTTGTTGTTGGCATGTGTCCTTTCACTGTCTGTTTTCATGGGCGAGCTCAGCCTATTATTTACACAGAAGAGGACACGACAGGAGGACATACAACAAATTGTATGTGTTGTTCAAAGATAAAATAAGGTAGCAATACACTAAATGTCCTTCACTAGTTATTACACCTATTTTTTGGGGATTGCTGAAAAGAGAGCACAACACCTGATTTTCCCCAAAGAACCTCAGGATGAGGTTAGACTATAGCAGCTGTTCGACCTGCACACCACTGAAAATGGGACTTTTGTGTCCAAAGATAGTAACTCAAGTCCCATGTGTCAGTATCCCCCCTGGACTAAGATGCCATCCCACCAGAGCTGTGCTGTTGTTCAGCTTTTCAAACCAACCATGTGATGCAATATCGTTATACGAGATACTGTATGCTTCTGAAAATACTAACTCAGCAAATAAACTGAAAGAAATCAGGTTTTGTTGTATTTGCCCAAAACTATATTTTAAGCTTCTTTGAAAAAAGTTGCACATTTTATTGGAATTCAACAAATGCAAACACCAAAATACAAGCAATTAAAAACGTGAAAATGCTGCACAATGCACTGAAATACAAAATAATTCCACCACTATTTCTCTTAAAATAGTTCCTTCCTGTTCTGCTTTAGGAACTGTCTTCCAATAATGCAGTTCAAATGAAATCAGTACATAATAGAAAAGTACTTTTAGGTATTTAGGTGTCACGGCCTCCAGTTGTCCACTTTGGAAATGTAGCCATTCCACAGATAAAATGTGAGGGTTACACTCGTGCTATAGACACTTTTTCCTTAAATATAGAACCATCTTAAAGCACCAAATCTATTTGTGTCTCTGGAGACTATAGCTACTATAACTCATGATTAATTTAATGTTCCAACAGCTTAAAAAAAGAGCAAAATCAGACCCCTGCTGATGCTCTTTGTGGTTAAGCTAAAGTGCAGCGCACTCAGCACAAAAAATGAATAAAATGATTTGTGCAACTGTTGAACCTGATTTGAATTGTCACCAATCACAGTAACAAGCATGTCTTTAGATGGTGGGACAAAGCCGCAATACCCGGAGACAGGGTTAACATGCAAACCCAGTTTGTAGATTCAAACCTGGCTGAGGCAAGAATATGAAGCACCCAACCACCCCGCCATGCCTCATCTCATTATGTTAGCACAAATGTATTGTATTCCTTACAAAATCTAACATTTTGTGATTGCAGTCATAATTTTTAGGAGACCGTATTAGAGATGGCAGCTGAGAGTAGAGCATTGCCGACAGAAACAAATGGCCAGGTTTCGTAACAATGTTGTGCTTAGGGCTGTACTGAGGGCTGTCAGCATCAAGTGCGTTGACTCTGTTCTGCCTACTCATTTCCTGACAACTCAAGGTTCATATACAGCGGACCTATGTCACACACACACACACACACACTCAGAGAAACACACAAATCAAAACGCCTCTCATCTAATTTTCAATATGCAAAAAACACACCCACACATAAATACCAGTTATTTGAGAGTTTTTCAACCAGGGTGCTCACCTGCACGGTCTTGTCAGGTACATTGCAAACACGCACACATATAAAGTCAACACTATCTCACATCTCGTTCATTAAGGTCTCTGCTGTGTCCTGTGGGTAGACCTTTGAAATTAAATTTCTGGAATAAACCACTGGGTGTTGCAGTTTCAAGGCTTCTCAGAATTACCAAGGGCTGGTGCAGCAGAGAACAAGAAAAGTTAGCTTTGGGATGGATTAGGCTGATGATGATGATGTTATTTTTGTTATTTAAACTTCTAAAATTCCTGCTGTACCTCAAGAGTACGCAGTTTTTAAATATGCAGCCATGAACAATGGGCATTTTTTCTTAAATCCACTCCTAAGAAAAGTCCTGAAAACGTCTGTGTTGGATTCATGAGGTATTGCAGATTTGCTCATATCCTCCTTCTTATGTTAATTATCCCATTGTCCTTGTAAGTTAAAAGTAAGTGTTGTCAGGTGTTCATCCCGCATGTGCTTATAAAACAGCATGAATCTGCAGGGCAGTGCAGGAGGTAACAAGCAAACAAGCCTCATATTTACGAGTGTCAGCAGCTAGTGTAAAATAGTACAGAAAAGGTCTGGTCTTAAGTCTGAGAACTAAACACTGCTTCACTTTATGACCAGAGTTACTGATCAGACCCAACACCGGGTCCAACTGGTGGGGGGGTCACACTCACTGCTCTGCAGCTTCGCAGACACCTGTTCATCATAGCCAGCATAACATTTTGCATTTTCAGCCTCTGTCTTCCACAACATTGTGGGTGTTCTCACCTCTGCCCACGTTAGTCCAAGTTGAATAAAACTCTGTTTGGTTAAACTGGGGTTTTTTTCTGCCTTGGTGCAGTTCCTTTTGGCGAGTCTTAACTCAGCTATTGAAAACCCAAATCAACTCTGGAACAGTTTGTGGGGAGAAAGTGATCTGGCAGGTGCTTTGGTTGTATTCAGCATATACATCTGCAGCCATTACTTGAAGTAAATATGTGATGTTATTGAATTCATATTATTCATTGGGTAGTTTTCTTATTAGCTGGGGGTGAACATTCACATCCATACCTCCAGCTAATTGGACCAGGTGCTCGTGAATAATGCAGATATTATGTAAATCGTTTTTAAAACAGCCTGCTGGAAGACGGGGCTGGGCCTTTACAACGGATGGATTTGGAAAAATTATGTTGAGTAAATGCCACAGCTATCTTTAAATACAAACTAGGAACGTATGTGTCCATTCAGTGGTTCACCAAACCACCTCACATAGTTATTTATTTATTTTAGAGGCCTTAAAGATTGACAGAATGCTAATTAGAATATGTCATCCTGTGGAGAAATCATGCATACATGTACAATATAAAATAACTTTCCAAAGAGTAAAGCACTCACGTCAAGAGACAAATTCTTCCTAAAAAGTTTTCTAACACGCCACGGAGGAGGAAACAGTAGTAAGCGAGGTGCGAGGCACTTAATTCCACACTCTTGACTTATCTACTTTAAAAGCTGAACCTGCAGCTATGAAAATCTCAAAGCTATTTTCTTTCTGTACGTTTGTGTGCGCGCGTGTGTGTGTGTGTGTGCACATATGGATATGCAGAAGTATGTAAGCATGCATTGATTGGGCGTGGTAAAATCAAAGCTGAGCTATGGGATAGGAATCGATCAGACAAGCCGACTCCTTTTTCTCTCTCTCATCCAAAGGAAAGAAAAATCTGTTTATTTTTTTTTCCAAGGCAGACAGATAGAGGAAACTGAAAAAGAGAAGACATGCACACACACACACACACACACACAAACACACGATGCATAAACACAAAGACAAAACATATACACAAACCACATAGGCAGAAGTAAGTACACATGGAATTCACAGCATACACGCACACGCCAGCAAACAAACACAACCTGAGAACAAATGCACGCTGACATACTTGCAGATAACAAACACAAAGATCACCAACACCCGGTGCAGATACACACACACACACACACGCACACAGACAACCATAATTCCAACACACGCAACCAACAAAAGCACAAATACACATATTCAAAACACACACCAATACAATTGTTGAGACAGGCACAAACACAGCAGGTTTTGACAGGATCGCGCCCACACGGGCAAAACACAGACATGCAGATAGGCAAGCTGCAAACAGAGACGGAGGTGGGGGATGAGGAGCAGAAAATGAGAGGAAGGGAAGAGAGAGAGAGCGCAGAGGTTGGTTGGGGAGAAACAAAGTCAAAGAAGACTAAAGGAATGACAAAAAAGAGGGAAGAGATGAGTTGGATGAGTGATAAAAAAGATTAAAGGGACTTTGTCTCAAACATCCAGTCAGACAGCATGAATCAAACACTCATAGTGCATCTCTAACAAAGCACGTCCACACACATGTACACACAGTGTCAGTTCAGTTTATTCCTTAAAAAAACATACATACATTTCCAACGGTATTAACTTCCTGAAAGATTGTTTTGTGAAGGAATAATGATCTTTTGTGCCTTTTGCACTAAATGCTAATGAATGTTACTTTTCTCCATGAAGCATTCGTACACGTTTCCCACACATCTGGATTGTGCCCACTATACTGCGGTCCTCTGTGCCACTAGAAGGCTGAAGTGCTGCTCCTGGTACATTGAGCATCTTATTCTGTACCTCACGTAACCTTTGATTCACAAAGCAGCCGCAGTGGTCTGATAATACTGTGAGAAAAGGCATGGCTGCAGAACAGTATCGAGTGCATTCGAAGTGAGAGAAATATGTTGCAAGCAGATATCTAGATTACCATTATTAGTGCGTATTCATTCACATGTGATCTGTTATAATCCACCCTCTGTAACACATATCCAATGCACTCTTTACAATTAGGCTGTCAAACACGCTCTGTGGTCGTTCAGGTTTGCCAGGACCGCTGCTTCAGCCCTCAATGCAAATAGCTCCGTAATTTTCACCACCGCTGCTCCCATAGCATTTTAATCGGCACCACTGCCCCAGAATCACCCGTGGGCTCAGGGTTTCTGAGAAGACATGTGTTAAAATCCAGAATGTCCCACAGTTATGAGTCAGACACCCAAGAGTAGTATCAAGAAGATTTACAGTAGAAATGTATCAGGCTTCGTTGACTGAACCTGGTTACCCAGGTACAGGGGAACCACAGTACACATGTAAAGGCAGGAATACAGCATCAACAAAACCATGACATACAGAGTTCAGACTCCCTACTTACACCATTGGGAAGTATCATGAGTCATGCTCAACAGCTCTGACTCTTAAAACCACTAACTGTCGGTGTCAGATGATAAAGCCGTTTATGTATCATCTACGTTAGTGTAATACACGGAGCCCAGAACCTTCCTACTACACATTGGTGTGTATGTGTGTGTAGTATAATTACTTCGACATCCCTAGATTCATTGTAGTACCTCTGTATTTGTATCTTGAGCTCCATCTAGTCTTCCACAGAGGACACCACAACAGATTTCCCTCCCAAGAGATACATTGTGCTGCGGGCAAAGCTCCAAACCACCTTTTTCTTTCTTCTCCCTGTCACCGTCCAGATACCTTTTCCACCTTCTCTATCACACACACACACACACACACACGCACACCATATGAGATCCAGATTGTGCCCGGCACTCCTCCCAGAGCTGATGTAATGTATGGTTGCGAAGGGAGCATGCTGAGATAAAGGAGGGTGGAGCTCAGAGAGAAATCACATGTGTGTTTTACAGATTTAGACTCAGTAGGTGTTGTGTGTGTGTGTGTGTGTGTGTGTGTATTTGGTGGTGTGGGGGGGTACAGATTCCCTTTTATGAGCTTTTCATTTAAGAAGGTATTTTCAAATTCAGGACTTAAAGTATAGTGTAAATATTTGGCTCCTGACTCTTTACAATATGTATTTACTTATATATATTTACTTATAATTATGTTATTTCACTTAATGTTAACCTGTGTGCAAAATATTAAGTCCTTGACCTCAATTGCTTGAGTTCCTTTGTACATATCTGTTGTCTGCCCTGGATTAGTGAAGTAGATTCATTTTTTATTAGGTTGCAGAGGCAACTTGGTATATTTTTAAAAAGAAATCCTTGTATCTCTCAGTGAACTAGTTACCCAATTTTTTATATAACGTCTGACAACTGAGAAGAAGCAAAATTACTTTTTCAAGCACAGTCTCTACGGGATGAAGCTAAAGTGCAGCAGGAGTTGAATAAGCATGCATCAAAAAGTAGGATTTCTATGGCTGCCCAAAATGTGTGCGTAATGAAAACGACTTCAAAGCCTGTCCCGCCTGAATAATTATAGCGGATAGTATCATTCAACAACATACTTTTTTAATATGACACCTCAGAGCTCATTATTGCCTTTCAAACACACACAAAAATCTAAAAGTCACTGATGATTGCCTTTTTTAAGGCAGCATCCTGTTGAGCAATTTCTCTCCCTCTCACTCTGTCAGACCGAGCTCAGCCTTGTCTGACTCATCTGTGATGTTGTTCTGCCACGCCAGCTGAGACATCCATCCATCCAAACAGACATACTGACAAACATGAACACACAGGCGCTCATGGACATGGAGCAGGAAGGACACACACACACACACACACACACACACACACACAAGTGGATGCTTGAGAATATATACTGTATGGATTCATGACATTTCCAAATGTATGAAGACTAGTTCCTAAAACTACTGTGGAAAAACATGGCTCAGCGGATACAGCAGCAACACATTTAGTCACCAAGGCTGTTGACACTGAGTTTGTTTTATTTATTTTCACATGCAGGATATGTAATGACAGCAATTATAATTTCCTTAAACCTACGCCGTCACATTTCCTGAGCTCAGTATGAGGTGTGAAAATATTAGACTTGGCTTTTAATATATGCTGAATGAAATCTCTGTGAAAATAGAGATATGCAGTTATGGCTCAGTCTTTGTAGGGTCTACTGCTGTGCGCTGCCTGGGACTTTAGTGTAGACCGCTCTTCTTTGATGCATATTTCTTCTGTACTGTAGCTCTTACCAAGAGTTTGTAGAGTGCTTTCATTCAGTTAAGTACGCTATAGTGTTAAACTGTTGCACAAGTGGGTAGAAGCTGTTCATCTGAGTTTGTGTGCCTGATAAGGCAGCACTGCTTCATGCGTACGTTGACAGATGAATAAAAAAAAGTGTACTATATGTTCAGATCCAGAAAACTGATACGAAGTGCGAAACAATCAGTCACTTGTAGATTCATCCCATTTCAGACGACATTAGTCTCACTGCCTGAAGTGACTGGTCTAAGAGAAGTACCTGCTTTTTTCACAACAGATTTCATATTGTTAATCTGTTGCTGTATGATTGATTATTTGTCACAGTCACAGACAAAGATCTCTCTCCAAAACACGTTTCTATTTTCTGTTGGATCCTTTACAGAAAGTGCGCCACTTTAAGGTGCTATTGTAACTTCTAGATAGAGTGCTGTGGTGTGAAGGTCGCAGCGGTACTCTATTCAAACACCGAGTGACCCCGCAGCACAATGGGAAAAAAGTGTAATCAGCAAATGTGTACGTGTGTCTGTGTGGACCACTCAGGGACAGTTTGCTTTTCACACTAACACCACACCACCACCACCACCTCTTCCCATCTATCTCTCACTGACCCCTCTGGGATAACACTAACAGCCCAAACTGAGAGAAGCTGAGGAGAAGGAGGAACAACAAGGGGCAGAGGGACAAAGGAAGAGAGAAGAGGAGAAAGTGAGTGGCCGTGTGCACTGCTCTGAAAAACACAATGGATGCAGAGCTATTCTTTTTCACTACTACAGGTAATGGCAGTGGTGCAGTTGGTAGGGCAGTCCACTATGAACCCCAGCGTTGGTGGTTTGACTCCCTGATCCCCTGTGTATGTATGAATTAGATGTGAACGATCCTTTCTCCCTTGCACGTCAGTGTGATTGTAAATGATTTTCCAAAATAGAGTGGGGCTGGTGTTATCCATGCTGCAGCCGTTATGGCCAAACTATGGAGATGCTTTATGGTTCTGTTTGGAAGTAAATGGAATAAGTTCAATTAATCTTTCAAAGTTGAAACTCAATGTTGTTTTTTGAGTCTAAAATGTAGTTTAAGGACAGCAGTGAAAAATAGACAACTATTACCACTGTTAGAGTTTGGCAGGGATGGGGGGGGGTTGGGCTGGCTAAGCAATTCACAAAGTTTGAGTGCAGTATGAAATTTTTGACGAATGATCAAACATCAGGTTTGTCACACCGACTAAAGTTGAGGAAGCAGTCATATTTAAGGCCACACATTTACGCAGTCAGAGTGAAGAATTTATTGATGAAGAGCTTTGTCTGGGTGAAAAACAGTGTCGATGCATTCTGTGAACACTACGTTATGCAGTCGTGTCTTCTGCATGGTAGTGTATTGTTTGCCCGTGTCCTGCATATAGCCTACATATTGGTTGGAGTATGCATGTACGTGTTTGTGACAGATGAAAGTGTGAGACTGAAAGCGAAATAAAGTAAGACGGTGTGTGTGTATGTGTGTCTGCCCTGGCCTCCCCAGGGCTAGGGATACCAGATGCACCGAGCTTCATCATCACGGATAAAAATATAAATACTGTACACATGCATGCACACACATGCACGCCGCTGTTAACAGAGGACACATTAACAACATGCCTCACTGATTATTTCTCTCTCTCCTCATTTATCTCACACCCTCCAACATTTTTGTCTTTTAAAAACATAACAGCACATTTTTGCACTGCTCTGGCTGCTCTCCTCTCGGTCTGTTCTGCCTTTATTTCACCTATCTGATTCGGTCTCTCCCACTGTCTGTCTTTCTGCCTCTATCTGTGTTGAGCTTGGAGATAAGTTGTTCAGAGTTTGCATTCACATATCTGTCTCTCTCAGGACCTCATTCCCATTTCACCTGCAATCTATTCCCAACATCTGGCTGAGTTTGTCAGTCACTGTCCTCTGTAGCCTTCTTTACTTACTCTTTGTCTAAAAAAACCAATATATCACAGCCCGCATTTAAAATAAAGGTTCAGTTAATGAATATTTTCAGGACCAGTGCAGAACCAAAGTGCAAATTATTTATGGATTATTTGATTTATCACATAAGGTGTCAGAAAACAGCAAATAATGCCCATAGGCCACAGTTTTCCAGTAGCTATGCATGATTTAAAAAAACAGAAAGCATAAAATCATCTTATTTGAAAAGATGAAAACAAATGGGGGTGTTTCTGGATCAAAATCCACACACTACCGATGCGTGGCTCCATCTCAGGAAACACTGAGCTTTGTTACGTAGTTCAAAACAACTCAGAAATCACAGCAGGGCTGGTCGAGCTACTGGAAGCATATTTAAAACAGAAATCTGCTAAGAGTGTATCACTGAGCTTTATTCAAGTGGTGCCTCAGTTAACTCAGCTTCTATTAGGGCACTTTTCTAAGTCAACAATATTTTGCTGTAAACACCTTTTTGGACAGGTGTCATTGGACAGGTGTCTGTGCTGTCCAAGGTAACAATGATTAGTGGCTTAAAATCAAACCTTATCTCTGATTTTTCTACACAGTGGGGTCTACTGGCTAAACAACTCTCACTAAGTGCTCATCACCAGGGAATCGACTTTCATATTATTTCCAGCATTTAAAAGATGCAGACCAAACTGGAGAAGCAGCAACTAAGGCCCAACATACTGAGGTACACGCTCACTTTTTTGTGTCTCCTGCTTTTGCTCAAGAGGAAATTATGGAAGAGTCAGAGAATAAAGGCAACGAGAGAAGAGTTGACAAGAAAAAGTGAAGTGAAAGAAAATCAGAGGACAAGGGGTGACAAGAAAAGAGGAAATGAGTCTAAATGAAAAGAAAGATTAAAGGGAGGGAGAACTGAAAGGAAATGAGAAAAGAGGAGTGAGACAGGAGGCAACTAAGAAGATGAGAAGAAAAACGCAGCAGAGAAGAAAGCAGACAAGAAGGCCAGCTTTGATATCACAGCAGGAGCTAAAGCAGGTGCAAACTACCTCCAATACTGTTTTAATCGCCTTTTAATCTTTCCCCACTTCCCACTTGTTAGCATGCTGAAACTTGGACTAGGAGAAAAGGACACGAAGACGGAGAGAAAATTAGAAAAATCAGAGACACAGGAGGATCAGAACAACGTAGGAGAACACAAGACAATGTCTGCGTTTTTTACAAGTAGCTGCCAAATAGATCAGCAATTACCTCGCTGCCAGGTAGACGATCGTGTCGTTTTCCTGTAACTGTGGAACTGCCTGAACATGACCATTATATGGATGTCAGTAGCTTTTACTCATTTAGACAAATCATTTCGTTTTAGCATTTCACTGCGGGAGAAAAGATCTCTCTCCTGCTGCAGGTTACTCAGTCTGACGCAGTCACGGGTTGAAAAGGTTACGTTTCTAAGTGCCTCTAATTTTGTGTGGAGGTTCGCATTTGTCTAAACACACTGATTAAAACATATTCACCTGGTTGCCCAGAGTTAGATGAGAACATCAATCACAGATGTTGGGGCAGTTTAGCAGAACGCGCTCGTCTGTATACTGCTGACTTCCAAACTCGTGTCATCACTACAGTGCTTTATTTTGATGTCTATTGTTTTGTTTTATGCTCTATTGTCACAAAACTCATATCGCGACATATTTAAGCGATATATGATATATATCTAGATATATATTTGATCCCATAAAGTAGTTACAAAAAGACAACTCTGGGACAAATGTTCATGTTCCAAAGGTAGTTTTTGGCACATATGAGAATTAGGTTTAGTAAAAAAAAAAGATGCATTGGTGATTAATTAATTAAGAGTTAAAAAAAAAGAAAGTGTCCTTTTATGCACCGTATAAAGCCGTCTTGTTAAAGTAGCGATTATGTATTTAGTGATATGATTATGGCCTTTGAATATTTCCTAAATTCTGTTTTTATTCTTCTGAAAACTAACAAAAATCTGTTATTCATCTTCCTACTGATTTGCTAATGCATTTCAACCATGACAATGTGACGCAACACAGGATCAGTTCAGAAGGGCCCCAACCACCCAAGACAAAACAAAAAGTTTGTTCTGTCATCACTAGTGCAGACTGGTGACTACAACAACCTCAAAAACCCTCTAATCTCATGTGAACCACGTCCAATGGCACAGATGGAGACAGTGAAGGAGAGCCACCAAAAACACAGACGTGTTATATTTTGTTAGATGTTTAAAAAAAGGTGCACAAACGTTCTGAATAAAAGGGAAAGCAGTGGAAGTCACGGTGCTCAGCAACAGTTCCCACAGAAAAATTGTCATTTTAATACTTGTATTTATGAGGGTTAAACAGGCAAATAAAGTGATAGCAGGTGCTAATTTGGACTGTGCCAGGCCAGATCTCCACCTTTATACTGAACAAAACTGTGTCCTGGATCACGCTATACTATAGTTAGCATACCAACATGGGACCGTTCATTAGGGTTGGTAATGAAAATCAACATTAAAATAATCTCTATTTGTTTTTACTTAAACTGGCAGTTAGCTAGGGCAGTCAGCAAGGGTTGTGTGTGTGTGTGCGTGTGTGTGTGTGCGTGTGTGTGTGTGTGTGTGTGTGCGTGTGTGTGCATGTGTGTGTGCGTGCTGGAAAGGACATGTAGTCCTATGGGACTGAGCAACAGAGCGGCTCGGTTCCAGTACTGCTCCGAATAATACCAACAAACTGTCAAGCTTCGCACAAACACAGCAGCACCTAGATGTTAGGAGAAAGCTGAGGAAGCTCAGCTGATGGCAAATCCTTAAAATCCATCACTGTTTTGGCTCTTGAGGCTTTGTGCTGGTGTGTGTGTGATGTTCCGTTTCAGTTTGGTGAGCTCAGCACCCACATCTTGCATCTACAGATTCACTCTGTGTGTGTGCGTGTGTGAGTGAGTGAGAGAGAGAGTGAGTGTGTGTTTCTATGGTTGTATGCCATACATTTTCAGTTGGTCCTAGCAAATTCAAATGGCATAAGGCATGAGATTGGATGGTTAAGGTTAGGAAAACGACGAACAGACCTGTTTACCTAAGGAGAAAAATCTGTGTCTAACTCAGTCTTTGCACTTTTTTTCCATCAAATCTATTATTATATAATTTTGCTCTGCTCGGTATCTGAATACATAAACAAATATTTGAACCATACACACAATTAAATTAATAAATTTTTCTACAGCTGTGTGCACTCGTATCCTAATTTTACAGAAATCTGGGTAAAGGCACAGAATCCTCTGTGAATGTCCAAATCCAGCACTTATAAGCACAGCTGTGTGATGTGTACACTTCGTCTTAACATGTCTATTCAAACAACACAAATATGAATTTAGTCAAAGCAAAACGTCTTATTAATTGTGCAGCTATTTCATAACCTGCACAATGTCAATATAGAGATTTAAAAATTCATCAGAAATCATTAGTATGTGATCTCTCAGGATATTAGAGATCAGTACAGTGATATTAGATCACAATACATGCACTGCATTACAATGCTTAAAAGCATTTTACCAACTGCATGACATTTAAGGCAATCTCCTGATCTCCTCTCTTAAATGGCTAATAATTGGTGAGCACGGAGCAACTCAGCATTTTCTGTAATAACAGTTATGAGCCGTGTGAATGCAGCTGTGGCCTGTGCCGTCTCCTCAATGAGACATTTTAACTTCTCCTCCGGTCTCGGGACCAACAGTCCACATGTGGTTTTTCTTGAACAAGTGGTAAAAACAAAAAGACGATTTAAGTAAGTTGCAAAGTTTCTCATTTTGTTTTCGAATATTTTTTTTACAAGCAAGGCTTAAAGTGATCTGCCGGTGTTGGGAGATAACGTGGTTTTTTTATATCTGGGAATGATTTTACATATGAGACATAATCTGCCTAAGCTTCTTTCCTGTGTCATGTCATCTTACAATCACTCACACGCAGACCTCCTGCAGTAAGTGACACGGCATCTAACAGGGTTTTTGTTGAGCATGTCTTTTGAGATTGCACAGTTTACAGCCATCTGATTACACACATTCATGTTCCACATGTCCATCAATTATGTGCTGACCACTGAGAAGCACATAGTGCAGTGAAGTCTGGCTTTGGTTTGACTTTGTGTTGCTATTTGATTGCAGGACTCCACCATTTCTCCACAGACTCAGATACGACTCGTCACCATATATATATGCTGATATCACATGGTCATCACAGTCATCACACATCCTAAAACCAGTTGTACTAGATGCTTATTATAGTTGCGACAACTCCGTTATTGTTCTAATTCAGACAACACAGCCAGTGTTCAGTACAACGTGGGACTGTGACAGCTACACCTGTTGATCAGCATAAATAACTAGAGGGCAATTTGATTGAATATGAAGGAGCACCAAATGAAAGTGTTCACCAGATACTGATTTCATATTGCATTTGCATATGTAGCACATGCTACGTGGGGCTCTACTGACTGGCTTTATGAGTCAGAGTGGGTGACTCAATGACATAGTGACAGCTTAGGGAGCATATTACTGACTGTTAGACACTGTCTCGGTGTGTGTGTGAATGCAATAATGCGATTGTACATGTGAATAAGTGTGTATGGCTCACGAAATCAAAGATATTGTTGCAGCATTAGTGTTGATATTCTGCAAAGCAGTTATGTGCATTTGTGTCTATGTGGGTGAATCTGTTTCCTGATCCTTCCCACAGCCTGTAGAGAGGATGAAAAAGATTTAATAACTCCGCCAAGGTGATGCCCTACAGTGCTGCCTGCCTTACACACACACGCACACACACAAACACACTCAAGGGATTAGTTAACCACCTCTGTACATCAGTCCACCAGCGTGTCCAGCAGCTTTCCTGGACTTTCGCAAAACTTCACACACACAAAACCACATCCAGAAAAGAGAACACTCGCATGTCCAGCATTACTAAACACACACACACAACCACGCAACTGGAAAAAAAAAAAAGAAATTACAGGATTTTTTTTGTGTATGTTCTTGATGCACACACTTATACCTTTTTTAGTTTGCCTACGGTTTTTACAACCTGAAGGCATTATCTCTTTAGTTTTCTTCCTCCAACCCTCTCTGCCTTTTAACACTGTTTTTCTCCCAGATTTCCTCCATATTCACCCACTGTCGTCATATTCCTTTGTTGCACAATTTCGCTGGGCAGTTTCCAACCTTTCAATGCACATTTCACTTTGAGTCCTTATATAAATGTAACCACTACACCGCATGGTCACTCTGAAGGTTTGGAGATATATGTATGTCTCGCAATAGGGATGTTTGATATTGGCTTTTTTACCGATATAGCCTAACTCTTATTTAACGATACCGATATAAACCGATAACTGCGAGGCGTGCCAAACTAACAAAAATATCTTTTAAAATGTGACATTTTGAGAGAGAGGAGAAATAGCTGAAGAGTCTGATGTATAACGTGTGCATGGTATGTAAACGTCTCATTAAAATTTTCTGATATTACATTTTAATGCAGATAACAGTTGATAATATTGGTGGGCCAATAATATCTGACATCCCTAATTTTAAGTATTTAAAATGATCTTACCATGATGCAACTTGTTTGAAAGAAAAAAATATACTCCTGTAATTATCAATCCATAGACTGCAGGCTGACAGGCAGCATGGTAGGAAGTGTCACTCTAAGACTTATTGGCCAGTCTCTCTTGTAACTTTGTAATGCTAACAGTGACAAAGGCAGATTGTACTTGTCATTAGTTAGCTGTCCCCAGCAGGTATTCAGACAGACCTGTGACTCACTCGACTGTCTGGACTTTAAAGTAACTCTCTCTGTCTCCCTTCTCCTCCCTGCCGGGAGAGTTGCTCCTCTCCCGGCAGGGATTCCTTTAATCTTGACCAAAGGGGGAGTGATGACCCCCACACACAAACTGGCTATCTCTGTAACTAAGAGCTTAAGCATGTGTTCGAATGCATGGGCGTGTGTGTGTGTGATGCCCTCCTAAGCAGGAAGCTGAAGCAGTAAACTGATTTTGATTTCGATCCAGGGAAAATGTGAGACTGAATGCTGAATCGCAATCGTCGCGTCTTTCCAGATTTTAAAACATGATTCCACAAGAATACCAGAACACTGTCCGTTGCGTACACACAACAAGGACACGCATGCATGAAACATCAGATACGAAGAAGCAGGTCCCATGAACACAAGCACGCGCTGACACGAATGTATTAGCGTGCATACAACCGAAGCAACAGGCCTGCAACACGGCAGAAGAGAAATACCAGAACAAAGCGGTGAAATGGTAGGAGGGTGGGCAGACAAAGGAGTGAAAGAAAGGGTTAGAAACAGTCTTCTGTGGGCTGCCGGGCTGCCAGCACAGATTAACACACTTTCTCTCCTTCTGCTTCATTTCCTTTCCTTTCTTTCTTGTCCTACTCTCCTCTGCCTTTACATTCTCTCCCAGTTATTGTTCTACCAGTCCTTCCTTTTTGTCTTTTTATGTTTTCTGCTCTCATTTTCACTCCTTCCTTTATTGTCTTGCTTTACTCACAGTTCTACCATCATTTCCTCTTCCTTCCTGTATTTCCCCATTTCAGATATGCATAATTATCCCATTCCCGTTTCACTGTTGCCATCTTCAGCCCCCTTTTCCTTTACCTGCATCACTCTTTCATTGACCATTTACATTTCAAACTCTCATCCTATGTTGTTTTTCTTACACTCTCTTTCTCATCACACATCTGTTCTCTATTGACATCCATTTTTCCCTCCTTTCTTCTAAATTCATCCACCCCCATCTCCTTCTCCTCCCCCATTTCCTCCATTTTATTTCCTTCTGTACAGAGACTAATGGAATCACACTAAAATAGCATGAATAAATTCGGATTTGCAAACAATGCATTTCTGGAAACCTCAGAAACCAGAGTCTTTTCTGATAACAACGTAGGAAACCCGCCAGGTCACATAACCTACTTTGGTATGTGTGTGCATATTTCCCCGCATGTGTCTGTGTGTGTACTAGGTGAGTGATAAATTAGGCTGACTCAGGCCCGCTATCTTTTAACCACAATTAAAAAGCTTTTCTGACAGACTGTCAGACTCAAGGCTAGCAAACACACTCAGTACACACGCGTCTGGAGGCACCCAGCAGCTTACAGACAGACACGGTGGAATGACGTATGAACAGACACCAATTCCAAACCAACGCACACACACAAACAGTGATGCATAGCCATCATTACCCGTGCCCCTCCCTTGACAGCTGTTCCCTCAGCAGAGTGCCCTGCAATAGTGCTGCACTACGCACACACAGCAATCTCACGGTTCCCTTGAAACTACAAGCACAACGTGTTAATCCATTGAGAGGTCAAATGTACACAAACAAACAATACCTTTTTCTTTTATAATATTTACTGTTGAGCTAAAAAAAAACATGACGTGGTGTGTCTGCTGCGGTGGCGATTAAGCAGATGCCTCCCGTCCTGCAGCCGTCTTCCTATGCTGCTACAGTGTGTGATACTGAAGCAACATTTCCCCATGTGTTACCTCCACGAGTTCAAATAGAGTAACAAGGGAGTGAATCTTAATACAGCCAGGGCAAGAGACACACTGGTGTGAGGAATAGTTTAGAAAGAATAATATCCTTCTTAAGATTCTGAGAGCAACTAGTCTGCAGAGGATTTATTTGAGTAATATGATTCTGAATGTGCCAAACTCACATTTTTCTATTAAAAAGTGAATTTCAAAATTTGAGATGAGTCTTATGGTAACTGAATTACTTTCCTATTAGTATAACTTTTGATACATATACAACCAGTCAAAAGTTTGGACACATACAGAAATGGCAGTGTAAAAATTTTACATAAACATACAGAAGCCGATAATAATCAGACCATAGTAATGTCTTCCAATAGCGCATTATTTTTGTTAACGGAACTTAAGAAATTAAGGATAACTGATGTTTTTAAAACCATTTTGCAATGATGGTAACAGGTAAAAGACATCCAATCTTTTGACTGGCAGGGTTTATGACCATCGCACACTACAAAAAAAGTGTTGTGAGGTTTGCAACAAGTGTGTTGACAGTAACGGTGACACAAAATAACTGAGAAGACAGAGTGCCACATGCCACTTGTTTTGTTAAATTAAACCTTGGCTACTGTTAGTTGGCTTCCAGCTGATAATCAGGGAACGTTATCTGTGTGATGGAGCTGAAATTGTTTTGATACAAAAACAAGGGTACTGCTAGATGTAACACATATATTAACATTTATTATGTAATACTAGCACCAGTCTTTTCTATACAGAGAGACATCATGCAACCTCTGAAAAAAAGGTGTTTTGTGTCCTGGTCATAAATTTTAACCACTAAGTGCTCTTTATTTTTCCGCATTAACTTCTAGAGAGTGAAAAAGAGAGGTTGAGTACAAAGTGATACTGCCAAACTGGAACAATCAGAGGAGCTGCTCTGCCAAGCAAACCACAGAAGGCTTGAAAGAAAAATACTTGTCCTCACTTTCACCCTGGCTAATATCATTTGCACGATTCTTGAGTGTATCTCTAGATTTTTTTAATCTCATTTATTGTCATTGTCCTTTTCCTTCATTCCCCACTTTCCTCCATCCCTTTTTTTTCTCTTTTCCAGTGCTGCTGTTTGAGTTGCTTTATCCCGCAGCTTCAGATATTTTATGCAAATGGAATATAAATATAAAGTATATATCCTAAATCTCATATAAGATTTAACCACAACTGTTTTCCTAGTTTTACAGCTTTAGGAGCTTATTAAATAAATAAGAAATAGCCATAGCTATATATAAACTGACAGAATATTAAGAGTTATTTGTATTTCCATCAAATCATAAAAAGGGTTCGATACCAGAAAAAAGGCAAAGTACCTTTAAGACATTTACAAACTTCTTCTGAGTGATAAAACAAAAACACACATAGAAAACTAAAGTTGAAAACATGTTGATCCATCAGCTGCTGTGGTGCAAGATCTACTACCATGCGTCCTGAATGGAAACTCAAAGATAAAAAAGTACAACACACCGAGCTAAATGGGTCTCAATAGTAAGAGACTGCATGTCACTACTGAACATTTCATTCCATGCCAGCTCCTCTTAAAACACTTCAAAGGGGTTTTTGTTGTCAACACAAAAGCACATCCTAGGTTTCATTTACAAGAGCTGAGCTTTAAACCAGGTAACTGTTACACAACTTTAGTGGGCCCACACTTTGACCTTGAGGGACTCCACGTAATAGTCCTGCATATAATGTGATTAGGTTAGCAGTGTTGAACTGTAGATGAATGTAGATGATAATGTTTCAGTTTCCAATTGTTCCTGTCCATATATTTAAAGATACAAATACAAATTAATGGGGTTTATTCTTTTTTAGGCTTCGGGATGCCATAATTTAACATCACCACAAGACTATGCACAGACATAAACACCTTTTTAGTTCATTTGGCGAGTCCAGGCTCCATGCTAGTCGTATACCTCGGACCTCAGATCATTACAACATTCTAAACCGACTGTGTCATGACCACTGTCCAAGTTGTTGAATTTGCAACCATCGGGGATGTGGGAGCTCCCCATGGTGCTCACCCACGTTCACACTGCTGGACAGGTCCAGTCAGATTACTAACAAAAAACTACAGTTCATTTTCGTGTCATTGTTACCATCTGTTCCTCTGGCTGCGTCTCAGCACCATGTTGCTAATAAACATTGCCTCAGTTAAATCTACCTCTTGACTGTTTACACTGTCTGGAAGGTGCAACACACTGAACGACTGGTCCCAACCAGGTTCCACTGAAGTCGACCTGACCTTCAGTATGAGAGGCCATGATTGTGTGTTCTAGTCTGTTTAAGCTACAATGTAGAACATTCCTAACACAAATGTAGGAAAATCTACTCTAACATAATTAACTTAAATGTAATTAACACCGAGGCATAAAGGACATAATTTGTGTTATGATTACATCATTTGCATCCCTGAAAATGATGTGCCTGGCTACCTCTGGAAGTGGTTGTGATATATGTTATTGCCCAGTGTGCAATCACATCAGCAATTACAACAAAAGCAAATATATGCACAGAAACCTGCACAGAACACTGGGGAGAAACATGACAGGGTAAATTACGGAGTGTGGCTGAAGGGGATACATTTATCTGTTTAAACTTTAAGTTGCATCACCACAGGCAAATAAGACTTCTGTGTTCTGTGTGTCTTTAAATCTTTAACTTATCCTGTCCCTTGTTTTCTTCCTTATCATCTCCATCTTTTTCTTTCTTTCTGGACTATTTTGTGTCTTTACATCCATTCTCATCTTCCTCATCTATTCTTTTTGTTTCCCTCCACCTTCTCCCTCCCACTCGCTTATCATGATGTCTGTACAGTTGGCAGCTTTATCACACTCTCTTCTTGTAAATACAAAGGCATTTTAATCCTTCAAACATTCCCAAACAACCAACAAATGCAATCGATACGCTGCAATTTTTGCCATTCACCTCCTCTCGTCTCTCAACTCCTGCTATCGTCCAACCATCAACACTTCTTTATTCAACCTTATACTGTTTTTTCTTTCTACTTAAAATCAAAATATTCCTTTCTCTTCTTCACATCTCTTCTCCTGCCGGCCTCACTGTCTCTTCTTTTGTCTTTCCACTGCCCTGCATGCCAATTTGTTATTGATTTTTAACTGCTTCCAACATGAGGTTTGACAAATTGCCACTGACAGTATCCACTATTTTGTGCATCTTTAAAAGTTTCTTTTACCAAAATTGCACAAGATGCAGGTTTTTCAACAGAGAGTATTACTCTCTTCAGCCAGTAAAAATTATCTAGCGGCATCACTGTCATCATCATGCATACTCGAAGCTCAATCAAAATGCTGCAATACAAGTGTAACCCGCTCTGCCTGCACCCATCCTGCAGGTGCTTCTGTGCCTTATACAGTCTGTGGGCTCTGCATTGAGCTTTTGTTTGTTGTGGTGTCTTGTGTAGAGAAGAAAACACTGGGCACTAGATTATGTATTGTGGTTGAGACCGAGTAGCACATTAATGTCTTGGCACAACAACTGTTGGCTCCGCTCTACAGTGGACACTTCACTGAATCTTAATTTGGAGTGGTATAAGTTTTGTCAGGCTAGCGATTCTATTCCCCATCTTTCTATGGAACTAAAATAGGCTTAATTATAAGCAACATTGTTGGCTTATGGTGACAGAAACGCACCACTGTGGTGCACTGTCAAAGTCACTTCCAGATGTGAACTTATAATTGGGTAAACAAAGTGCGGCGTTGCTGAAAATGCTCTTTCAATCTTCGTAGGATGGGTAGTGAATGGGAGTTAAATCATGTAGGAAGTGGTCATCAAATAGCTTTTTAACTTACCTTATATTTTCTACTCATGTCAACGTGTAGTCAACTATGTAGAAGTGGAGTAAAATCTACAGTCTGAAAAAGCCTTTGGGGGGAAAAAAAACCTCATAGGTGTCTCCTTTTTATTTCCCCACTCACTCTCATCTCAAAGTAAACATGAAACACCCATAAAACAGATGAAACAAACAAAAACACAGACCCACATTGTCTCACTCCATCTTCCTCTGACTCACTGTCTCTCTCACACAAACACATTCTCATAGAGAAAACCAGCGCTGGGGAGTGATGGATGAGGAGAGGATATGTGTGGGTGTGGCTGAAATAGAACTAATGACAGGAAGACAAGCGAGTGAGAAAACAAGAAAACAAGTGGGAGACAAGAGAGAGCAACAGAGATGGGGGAGATATGGGGGAATAAAGACAAACAGTGTAAGTGATGAATAGAAGTAAGGCAGCCAAATAATGACAAACAAGACAATGAAGACACCACAGTGATGCATAACAATTTAGGTTTCTGTAATTTGCTGATTAAGTGTAGCCAGAAGCCCATTTTTGTAACTGTGGCTGAGTTATCGGTGCTATTCTATTCTCCTGTGTAGCTGCTACGTCGCTAGTTTTTAAAGGTGCTTGGAGTAAAGTCATTTGGATGTATTCCAAATAATGCAGCTGTTGCATTAGCAGCAGTTTGGGCTCAGGGGTAAAAAGCATGATTCATGAAGTAACATTTATTTTATGTCACCTTTTAACAGCGACCGATATCCTTGAATCTAGTTGTATTGACTTTAGTGAAACGTAAGTGTTTCGGTGCTAGGCTTTCATCGTGTTGTGTTTTGCAGAGCTGTAACTGACCTCACATGGTTTCATGTTCAGTGATTCAGTTCGAAGCAGTCTGACATTTGAGCGTGAACAGAGGGTTTAAAATAAACTATTTTACCAGCATCTTTTATAAATTATTTAATGCATGTTTGTTTAGATATACTCACAACTCTGGTGTAATAAGCACACTAACTAACTACTAACTGAATTTGACAGAATAATGATTAGTTCAAGTATGATGTGACACCTGAAAAACCGCTCAATGCATCTGTGATAGTAATGTGGCTTTGGGGTTAGTATTTTTCCCAAAAGCGTTGCAGCTAGCCTAGAGAAATGTGTTATGAAATTAGTCCCTACACACACACACACGCAAGCGCGCGCGCACAGTCACATACAGTACACACATACAGTCAGTGATTCAGGCTTTAATTACCTCTCATAGGAACATGAGATGGCAAACAGCTCTTAAACAGCCAGCTGGGAGAGAGACAGAAAAGGAGAATGAGGAAGCGGCAAAGATTTAGAGAGAGAAACGAACGACGAGTGAAAAGAAAAAAAGAAAGAAGCTTTAAAAAGGGACAGAGTGCAAAGCATTTGCAAACCTAAATCAATAACACAGTGGTAGACCTGGGAAATGGGGAGGAAAGTGATAGAGGGCCAAAGGTTGGCGTGAGGGATAGGTCATAAATGAGCAATAAAAGTTGGTGAACAACCTGCAAAGGAACATAGGAAAGAATTCAGTATGTAGGGCAGGAGATAGAGGAGGGAAGAGGAAGAGGGGAGGTACATATGGAGGGATCCACCTCTCCTCCAGCAATGAGCAGAGAATGAACAGATGTCCAACAATGCATCATGACGCAACGGAGGGAGAGAGGCAGTGAACAGGCAGGCAGAAATATTTTTAAAAAACCTTTGTTTCAGTTGCGTCAACAAGTGAACAATGATGACTAATAGTTACATCCATTTTTATGCGTTTGGCAGGTGCTTTAACAATGATGTAGAAGAATCATCGTCATTGTTTTTGTTACTTGCTATTACACTTACAATGGAACCACGGGTAAGCACAGAGAAAGACGGAGAAGATTGTAGGAAGGGAGAGATCAGAGCATACAGCCAGAAGCTCAGCCTAATCCCTCACCGGTCTATCTATATGTAAGTCAGATTATAGTTATTAACAGGATGCAGGGGCGAACTGAAAGACCTTCTTTAAAGTGGAGGATTGGTGTTCATGCCCACCTGTGTCTCTAACTGAATCCTTATCAGCTTTTACTACCGCTGATCCTGACCTCATTCCCAGAGAAGAAAAGAAGAATCTTCCTCACGAAAGTCAGCAAAGTGTGGCAATAATGTAATTAGTGTTGTTTTCGCCTATCTCCTGTTTAATACTTAAATAGATTGGGGCTATAAAAGCAGAGGGTTCTTCCAGCTCTTAGGATTCACTAAAAATTATCTCTGTTTTGTTCAAAAAGGATGCAGGTAGAACAGTCCTAAGATGTAGTCCCCTCCAAAAATATTAAAACAATGCTAACACAGAGGATTAATGACAGCAGATGAGTGAAGTTCTGTGCATCTCTAAATTTATCCTGCTTCACTCATCATGGAGTAACAGCCATACAAGCCTCCATGCTACACAGATGAGCATGTGAGCAGTCAGTAACACCAACAGTGGTGATTTAGGTAGTAGTTGTTGTAGTAGGAGTTAAATAAAAATAAATCTAACAGAAATTTTAAATTTTAAACTAGTACTAGTAGTAGCACACCTCACCCCCTGCATTACTTCTAAACAGCTTATTATTTATGCCCTATTCAAATGTGCCCTCTGCAACTGTATCCTCAATTCATCATATACAGGATTGTCCAAAGTTCACAATAGAGTCATAAAGATAGAAAAAATATAGAGAGAGGCAGTGGTGTCACTACAGTTACAGATAGAGAGAAAATGGTAGAAGGATGGAGAGGAGAGACGTAGAACAGTGGAGTGATGGAGAGGTGGAGGTGGGAGTCCTTATCAGAAAAAAGCAGGCGCCTTTATCTGTCTGCCCTACAGACACACACATGAGGACAGAAGACCACTGACTGCCCACACACACACACACATACTATACAAAGACGCACACCCACCTGCACCAACCTACACATCCAACGGTACCAACACCAGCAGCAGACATTGCATCCACAAACAAACACGACACACATGCATTGTGGCGACATCCAATTTTGCGCATGTGTCGTCGTAACCTCCCCCTATTTAACAACGTACACATACACACACCTGCAGGTGAATGACAGGCGCCATTTATACACAGACAGCCTTACCCACCTCCCCTCCAGCTGCCATGGCAATGAATGCCATTAGCATCCAATAAAATGTCAAGGGGGCATGCCCAAGTAACTCATCTCACACACACACACACTTTACACACACTCTCACATGGAAATGTCAGAGGCCCATGCCCAGTAATGTATCTGATGGAGAGAAAAGGCAAATGTCAGCTGTTGCTCAAAATGGCAGCCAGCAGCTGTGTGGGCTATAAGGCTGGGACTTTGGATACTGCCAGACACACAGACAGCGTATCCGTTTGAGTTGGTGTATGTGGAGCATCCTATTTGCATCAAAAAATCAACGTATTAAATCTGGCCCAGATGTAGCAGAATGACATTGACACTGCAGATAGACCCAGAGAAAATAAATCATGATTGTGGAAGGAAGACAATTGTCTTAGCATATTGGGCCAACATGGCACTCGTTTACATAGTCAATATGAGTCGTGGTAAGTACGTACAGTATTCGCAGCCTGACATCACTACACTGATCAATCACTGCTTAGGTGGTCATGGACTGATGAAGACTACTGACTGAAAGCCAAAATGTTTACAAGAACTCAAAAACAAGTCCAACTGCCACTGAACAGCAGTTTGTTGGATAACCATGAACTGGATGTTGTGAAGATAGTGAATCACAAGCATCATGTTGTGGGGATGTTTTACGTGTTACGGTGTTATGTATTAGATTTCAGGCCTCACAGATCAGCTTGTACATGTACTCTACCACTTCTAGAGGACTCTAGAATTAAAAAATGATGTGAAGTATGTAACACTGAACAGCAGGGAAAAGGAAATACCCTTCTTCCAAAATATATTTCCTCCTCATTCAGGGCTTGATGATGGAGGATGCTCAAGAGTAAGTATCTAAGTATTTTTAGTTAGACTACACGTGGTTCCACTGGCTTAAGATCCAGCAATGCAAAGGCCCTGGAATGTATTTCCATCCACATACAGTGAAACTTTGTGATATACAGATGACAGTATTTTTATTTTGAGACAGGGTTTACTGCAGCAGACGTTCTGCATGAATTTGGTACAAATAGAGGTCAAACAATTGCTTTGTGATTTCTGTGATCAGTCAGTCACTTTCTGACTGCATTTACACGGAATCTGAAAATAAATGATGTTGTTGATAGAGCTGGAATCCAAAGAGGAACTTCATTATAAATGAAGTCCTCATGAGTCCCCCAGAACTCCACAGCCATCTGTCAGAGGAGGGGGGAAACTTTTCTCTCATTCATCAGCCAGACGAACGGATGGATAGAGGGATGAAAGTTGTGTGATCCCTGGCCAAGGCTTTCTCCGTCCGCCCTCCAACCCCCTGCACAGAAATCTCAGCAGCAGCCACTGGCAAAGCCCGCCCAAGGTCACAGGGACAAAGTCAGGGGTAGAGGAGAGCCAGAGAGTGTCTGCGTGTGCAGTGGAAAGTGAGATCATGGAAGTATATTCATGGAAGGTAATTAAGGTATAAGGTTTTCACGAGTCACAAGTACACATGTAAAATACAAAGCGCAACAGGATATGTAAAAGCTCCTTCATGTGAGTGTGTGTGGGTGTGTATGGAATAAGGATGGCTGCTCACTGTGACACAACTCAGCAGGCAGGGCAACATGACATGATAAATAATCGCCTCTGATGCACTGCACTAATGAGCCAAACACACACATTCAGCAACTACTTCTCACAGACACACTGCTGTACACCTATATATTTTACTATCTCACACACCACTGCCCTCAAAAGCAGTTTATTATTTGACCTATTAGAATGGATAGACTGATTACACAAAACACAGGCAATTAGTTTCACCCGCATGCACAGACACACCAAGCTAATTCACACATCTGCACACAAGCAGTAGGGACCACGAATAAAAGGGCAAACACCGTTCCTGCATCCACAGCCGGCCGCTGGATGTGTGTTGGCTGCATCAAATGATCCATCAGGAACCCCGCAGCCATGCGGAGGTCAAACCCATCAACCCCGGAGACCATTGCCAGGACGATACACACTTCAGCCAAGAACCAATCACAACAAGTTTCTCATGCTTCACAGCACACTGTACGTCGTCACAGTACAGACCAGGGGGGAGTTTAGACATTTCTTAATGGACGGGCATCAGTTTTGACAGGGAGGGGGTCTCACATCATTTTTATTATCATTATTATTATTATTAATATCGTACATGAAGGAAAATTAAGCTTTCTAATCTCCGTTTGATTTATTTAACAACACACTGGCTTTTAGCATCTAAGCTAGCTTCCCTTACCGCGAAGAATATCACATACCGTAGTACCGCCCACCTGACACCTACCTAGCTATGAGGTCACTTATAGGTAATACCATTCGTTGGTTGGCTTAAATGTTAGCAGTGCATGACGGCACAGCTCAACGAGAGCATGTTAGCGCTAGCTTTAGCATTACATACTGTGGGAGGGTGGAAAATGGTAAATTAACATCAACGCTTACCACTTTGAAACGTCCGACAAACGCTGGTTCTGATGACTCCTCCGACTCCTCTTCCAAGTCTGGGTCCAACTGAGGCTCAAACATATATTTCTCCAATATTTTAACGTGGTCACTGTTTTATTGTGTGAAGTTTTTTTTTGTTTACCTGAGAAGTGGTGATGTTACATATTCTTAAAAACTATGTATTTAATCAGGGTTAATCTTTTTGTTATATATATTTCCACATCATATCACAGAGGACTGATTAGAGGACTAACCGTAACCCTGAATTTAATCTGATCCCATTACCAGGCCAAAATGTTAATAACTCATAGTGAGCATGTTGCTGGCATTAGCACTCAGCTCAAAGCACTACTATACCTAAACTTATAAAAGCATAATTACAATTTGAAAGATGTAAACAACAGCTATTTGGGGAAACTGGGTAAGTTAATATAAAGGAACAAATATTTCATAGAATGATGCTTGTATGTATGTATATTTGGGCAAACTGATCTTTACTTTGTTTGGCAGACGCTTTTATCCAAAGTGACTCAGGGACACACCTGGTTGGGGATGAATTAGGAGTCCGGCCTTCTGCATCCCAGTCTGACGCTTAACCCATTGAGCTACCAGGCCGCTCTTGTGTCTTGGTCTTAACCTGACACAAGAGGTGCAGTAATCTCGCTAAAACATTAACTAAGTAGACAACATTCTTCGTTCTGTTCTCTTTTCTCTCTATATATTTAATTGCCCCATTCCCTGTTTCTCTGAATGGCTGCTTCCTACATTACCTATTAACGATTGGTTCCTGTTTGTTGTGCATTTCCCATTATCTCCATGTACTCTCACGCTTTCTACACCCTCCTCTTTTCCTCCTCACTGCCTTTGGGTAAACATTTGTCAGTGTAACGCAAGCGTCTCAGGTAAAGATATGCAGATTAACTTTAACTTGTTTGCATAACGAGCTCTTATTTGCCAGTCTAATTACAGTGGCATGCTGAGGCCGTCCCAGAGCTGCCCTCAGAGATCATTAGTGAGGTTCGTTAAGAGGTTTGTTAACGGGCAGCTAATCACTTGCTCCCTCTTTAACAAATAGTGGAGCCTGAAAGTCCTGAAAGGACTCCCACAGCATTGTTTGTTTAAAGAAGACACACATACACACACAGAGGCACACAAAGATTTGGTGAGCAAACACATTATACACTCACACAAGCACACAACGTCCTTCCCAGCACATTACTCACACTGACACACACATACACACGGTTACTTGCTCATTACTCAAGGGACAAAAGAGCTGGTCAGCCTACAGAAGACATTTGCTTTACATGTTACAAGTTTGTCTAAGGAAAAAAACACATGCACACACACAGACAAAAAGAAGAAGGTCAACAAGGCCATGGTTGCTGATAGTTGTCAATAGAGTAAAGAAATGTGTTCACCACAAGGCAAGAAACCTGCAGTAAAGAGCTCATGTTTTATATATGCTAAAAGTTGGACATAAAACAAAGACTAAAGAACTAGAGCAACATATCATAATATTGTTACTCCACAATTACAAAGCGCTCTTTAAAAAAGTACATTTCACATACAGTTAAAATGCAAATGCATGTTATTTTACCTAACTGTCAATAAAACAAATGCACAGAGATGTCTTTGTAGAGGAGTGATTTGAGTACAGTCCATGCAGCTTTTTAACAGGGATTGTCAACTTGTCTAATAAATACCAGTCACAGTGACCCTTTTTATTTTTAGCTGATTTATTGTATGACAACTGTAATTGGAATCGCATACATATTCCCCACATCAGGATACTATATTCATGTTAGGCATTGCAGAGACAAAAGTAATGACCATCACACGCAGCCAGTGAAGGTCATGATTGTGGTTCTCTATACACAGGCTGAGCAGACTGAGATTGTGTGGTAATGACCGCGTATTGTGTCTTTTAGTGAGTAACTGTCTGTAATCACCAGTCTGTCACTGTACAACAATTTGACAATAGATGCAGATTTATTTGTTTATTTCTTAAGCACAAAGTCTCACAAACATGTCATTTTTGTTCAGCTTCTTTAGGCCACACCACAGACATTTATGTTCCTATACAACGGAAACTGTGGTGGACTAATTTTGTGTGAAAACCTTTTATTTTAACGAATGCTACAATAAACACCAAGAAAGTGGTTGTGATTGATTTTTGGTTACTCTACCCACCTTTGCAAACTAGAGACCCATGTATGTGGTTGGGTTAGGCAGGAAACGTTCTGAGGTAACAGAGTTAGAGAAAGTTTGTACTTTGGTTTAAACTTTAATGGAGACGCTGTGTGTGTAAAGCAGCTGTTAGCGTTCTAACCCATCCCATGGTCTTTCCCTCGCCTTAACCCAGGGCCGTGATGCCTGGACCTGCCTATAAAAACTTTAATAACGCTTGGTGTCTTCATGATAACAGAAAACATAATGCATAATGTATAAGAACAGAATTTTCAGGAGACATGGCTGCCCTGGTAATATTTCTCTGACTGACACAGTCAATAGTCAAGATAAAATCTGATTATTGAAGATTTTAAAATAAATCAAATGCCAGTGAACTTACTGATAACTTTTAAAAAAGAAGTGACATAACATGGCGATTCAATTCAATTCCTTTGTGTTGATTTTTGGCACTACAGCATCTTAGCCCCCGACCCCCCACCCCCACCCCCACCCCCCGCCCTCTCTGTAGGCCTCGGTTAGATTGTGCCCAAAACCCTTACACGTCTTCCTTTGATGGGCAGAGCGCAGCCGAGTTGAGCATGTTAAACATTATGTAGATGGAGTCCTGAAGCCACTAGGATCTTTGTAAATAGTGGAAATCCCCACTGTAATTCTGGCCTACAGGCTAAGAGCAGCACAGAGTGTGGACCCCCCCCCCCTCTTTTGTTTTCTACATATTTTCATCTTGTTCTCTTTTTTCTCCATTCCGTCTTTTCCTTCTCATTTTTTCATTACCTCCTACTTCTTTATCTCTTCACTACCTTTTTCTCTTTTTCTCCTCTTCCTCTCATCTCTTTCCACCCCCCCCCCCCCTTCCCTCTACTGTCCACAGTCTCATTTCACACTGCTACTTTTTCCATCCTCTTTTCATCTTTCTCTCTCACACTCTCTTTCACTTCATCCATCTCTTCATCCCATTTTCTCACAGCACCCAGATCATGGCCTTGTTTGGCCCTTTAAAGTCTCCCTCAACTACTCCCATCTTCCTAACCATTCTCATTCTCTCCCCCACTCTCTCTCAGACGGCAGCTAATGCCGTCTAAGTGTTTGCAGCAGCCTTGAGCCAAAGAGTCTCAGATCTACAACCATACAAGCTCAAACACGGAATGAAATATAAACACCTGCACCTCAACAGAAAACAACGACAATAGTTGCACATGCACGTACACGCAGAGCCCGTAGACACACACGATAATACACAGGTGTATTTTTGCAAACGCATACATCAAAACACAGTTTTGAGGAAGCACATTCAGATTCACAGTCTCCGATGACAACACTGAGCTTCTGAGCCACAAGGTATTGGGGGAGATCCGTTACACACATAAACAAACGCTCTTTTGTCTGTTTTCCGCTTTGAGATCTACTTGAACCGTGTTTCACCAAAATAAATAAAACCCGGAAAAAAAAGTTGTAATTATAATGTCAAATAAATAAACTATGCATAAATTATAAATCCAAAAATATTTGGTGCTCTGATTACCACTTCTCACATTTTTAATTAGTATCTAGATTAGATAATGTAATAAACACAATATTTTCTGCTGCGACTAAAGGAGAGTTTCACCATTTTTCATGTCTGTCTGAAAACACCAGCCAGGTTTCTATATGGGCACTGAAGGAGGTCCTTAATGTTGTAATGTTGTACTTGTTCATAAAATCCTTTCAAAATACTTAGTTACCTCATTGTACTTTGATGCAGATGAGGTGAATATTTCTGAAGAGACATAGGTTAACATGGAAGATTCTCTGGCTTTGTACTGTGTGCCTCATTAACCAAAGAAAGGTCAGTAAAAAGTAAACAAATAGGACAACAACATCAGGTCTGAAGTAAAGGTGTTTTTAAAAAGGTCAGTAGTTAAGTGATTAGAAACCTTAAACGCCGCACACTGTCTCCCAGTTGAAGAGCTAAAATCACCGCACCAGCTGGTCCAGACTGTAATGGACTAATCAATCATGGTGCCCAATAATAATCCCTCTACTTTAGAGCCATGCTTGCCTGTTACCGTTTTAGACCACTGATCAAAAGCTGTCTGGGTTGAATAACTAGGTGGGAGCGTTAAGGTGAAGCAAAAGCTCATTACTTGACTGTGCTGCTCCTTCAATGTCTACTGATAATCTGAACAAAAGGATATATTCTAAATTCATCTCTTTGTGTTAAACTACAAACAGTGGATCTTGGTCAAACGTGCACCTACTTGCACACTCTACACGGCCTCGTTTTCTCCTTCTGACTCCCAAGAACAAGAGTGAAACAACAGACAGGACGATTGATTTCTGTGCACATCACTAACACAGCTCTCTCTCTCTCCCTTGCACTCTCTCTCTCCTCCCTTTCGCGCCCACATGTGGTTTCAGGTTTGAAATCAATTTGGCTTAGATGAAAGTTTTCAGTTTCATTAGCTTGATCAAATGGAGCGCTGTTAACAGGCAGTGGTAATAGAAAATCATTTAGGCCGAGCAGCTCACACACTCTCAAAGAACTGGTTAAGAGCCGCTCAGAGAGCGAGAGAGAGGGAGGGGTAGGGATGGAGAGATGGAGATGGAGGGCGGGACAAAGGCGGAAGGAGAGAAAAAGAGGATGACAGGTGGAAAAATGTCAATGGGAGACAAAATGTGAAAAAAGATGGGAGGAAGAAAATGGCTTAGAAATGAGGGAGAGATGAAACGGAAAGAAATACTGCATTTTTGGCATTTTAAAAGGAAAGAAAGATAGAGAGAGATGAAGCTTGAGACAAGATGGCAGGTGATAAAGTGATGGAGGAAGAAACACAAGAGCAAGTGAATAGACTGAAACAGCACCTTAAAAGAGAAAGCGTAACAGAGGAATGTGACAAAAAGGACAAATAATGGGAAATAGGTAGAGAAAAAATACAGTAAGAAGCAGAACGATTAGGTGTAAGACTGATTGATGACCATGTGGGAATGATTAAATGAGCAAGAATGTCACAATAAAGCCCGCAAAGAAACAGAATGCAAACAAAATGCAAAAAAAAAACGAGAAGACAGAGAAATCAGTCTCTTCCTCCTGTGTGTTGGCTAAGTACTGGGCCATTAAACCCCTGTTATTGCTGCTCAGATGTTTGTCAGAGAAAAAATTATGTTGTGAAGCAAGAACTAAATAAATCATTGGCTATGAAAAGACTCGGCTAGGCAGCAGACCGCCAGCTAAATATCACCACTTTGATGAGGAAAAACAAATACAAATCAGCCATAGATTAATACAGGAGAGGAATGCAGAGGCGGAGCGAAGAGGAAATCTGAAAAAACAGACAAAGAGAATAGATGTAAGGCTGGAAAAAAAGAAAATAAGGATCCTGATTAGATGGTGGGTGGAAATATGTTGCAGTTTAATTCTGAGCACATAGATAAACTAACGTAGTGGGAAATGTGCTGCTGATTAGTTCAACCTTAAACCTCTAGACATTTAGACCTGCAGCAGCAGTGCGACACACAGACACAAAGACGCGCACACAGGCATGCACACACAAAATTAGCCTGGCTATTCATGCTAATCTGAGGGAAATGACTTGCTCATTAGCGAGACCCTTAAACCTCTCGACAGGCCTTTGAAACCGAGCCGTCTCATGGTCTCGGAGTATAAGTGCAGGCTCACACACACAGACACACATTGTGGGCTTGTGTAGAGTAAAACTGACTCTTCACAACCATTCAGACTCATCAGTTGACTTTCAGCTAGTGCCCGTAGATCCTATTTATAAGGGAACATCTACACGGCACCGCAGACTGAGAGAAATGCTAAACAGATGTATGAAAAACAACAAGTACAAAATAAACTCCACTGACTGAGTCCATGTAATTAGGTAAAGAAAGTAGAGTGGAAATCTGTACACTCCTACGCTCCCTCTCTCAACGTCTGTACTTTCCTTAAGGGGACCTTAATTTAGTAAGAGTCCTTATAAGTGCATGCAAGTCACTCCATGCACGCCTGACCTCAGCCTCTACCTGAATCATAATCCAAACTTTCACCTAAAAAAACCTATTGGTTGGAGATATGTACAGTATATACCAGCATTTCGTCAATCGAGCCTACTTCACACAGGATTTGGATTTATTTACCAAGCCTCTTTCTCACACGTTAACCTCTGACTCTTTTGTCAGCTTTTGTCTTTGACCTGTGCCATTTGACTTATCTCACTGAGACACACAATAGGTGTGGGGTTACACCAGAGACGAAGTAGTTTGAATAATGTGTTGTTGGATCACATTTGAAAGTAGATTTCCAAACTGTCTTTCCTAAAAGGCGTTGACAGTTTGGTTGCACATGTGTGAAGTGACAGAAATAATTAAGACAGGTTAAAAAGTGGAGAAATAAGAGCCTGAGACAGAATCAGATGCCTTTTCTTTTCAGAAAGTTTCAGCAATGTTCTATATCTGATGGTGGTGAGGTGTAGGAGAGGGGGTTTGTGAAGCTGTTCAACCACCCAACAAGCACTTGGAATGAACAAAGCCAGTGCCTTAAGAACACGTAGAAATCCTAACTCATCACACGACCTACAGCCTTTCTTGTCAAACCTCCATCACCCCCACCCTACCACTGACAAACCTCATAATTACACTAATTATCATTAGATGAATTAATATTTGATTGTTCTTTTATCAACAGCCACCCAACAGTATGAATTGAATGTCAACACCTATAAACATAAAAAAAGCACAAGATGAGGTTTTAATTTGAGAGATAAAAAGAATCCTTTTAATATTTTATTAATCCAGAGTTTTTGCTTTGGTTACAGTTGCAGGATGTGATTACAGATTTAGCTAAATCTGTCATGTGTACGTCAGAGAACATGCATGTCCTCGTGCGAGCAAGTGTGTCTGTGTCAGTGTAAATATGTCTGAGCCCTGCAGCAAACAGTGTCCTTCTAGATGAGATTTACTGATATAGACAGGAGGGACATGGAGAATGCACACACTCTCAATACGAGGAGAAAACCTCCTTTTCAATCTCTCCATCTCAGATGCTTCATCCTCCTCCGAGTGATGACAAAAAGAGTTGGTCTCCTTATGACAGAGGCGGACAGTTCTTATCCTCCAGCTCCGATAGATTGAGTATGTAGGTGTGTGTCTCTCAGTGTATATGTTTGTGTTCTTCTGCACTGTCTGCATTGTCTTTTGTCTCATTAACTATTGTCCACAGAACTTTAAGGCAAGAAAAACAGAGTAAGTCAAGTATGCAGGAATATTATCTCTGAATTTCTAATCAGTCCAATTCCCTAAAAATAAAATAGGTTGTAAAATTAGGTTTAGTGGATGAAAATGAATGTCAGTCCAAAAGGACATGAAAACAACTATTTATTAGACCTGATATTAAGACCATGTGTGTTTTAGTTTCACACTGGAAAAATGACAAGAAAAAGTCTGCTTAGAACTGCCAACTGGCAAAACACAACTTCTTTGTGTGTGGTGCTGGAGGAGAAATAAAATGATAGAGGGTGAGAAAAATGTGGATGGTAGCGACATAGCTCTGCGCATAACTCCCCTAGAAAAAGGGGATTCTTTTAGAGAACCTTGGAAAAAGAAACGTAGCAGATATATCTATCTGTGCATTACTTCCTATTAGTGCAAAGAAAGTGTAAAAGGAAATTATAAATATCATCCATGCCAGAATAAGAACCCAGCACAGTTTTTCACTTTGATGTGTGCACGTGCATCTGCACGGCAGAGTTCAAGCCTGTTTCTCAAGCTTCAGGAACAAGTAGCTCCCAAAAAATGCTGATTGTTTCTCTGTGGCCACAACATACAGAACATACACAAAAAAAATTAATCATGGAAAAAGATGAAAGTCTCATGATGCAGACAGCAAAGAGTGTTTCGTGTCCACTTGCTCAGGTTCTGCCCACTTTTGGTGTTCAGCATCTCTATGACCTTCTCTACTGCATCCCTCTCTGCTCTGTCCTCACCATCGCCATGACAAACAAAAAAGCTATGTGAGTGTGTGAGTGTGTGTGTGTGTGTGTGTGTGTGTGTGTGCACATGAGCATGTGAGATACAGAGTCAGTAAAAAAAGGACCACACTGAAAGGGTATAATTTTCTCATGCTGTTTTGCCAACTCCCACACTCTTTCTGCTCCGCAACCTCCACCTCTGACATTAATAGGTAAATGTTAAAAGTTCCCATTTTCCATCTTTCTAATTTTCCTTCATTTTAACAATCATCTCTGTTACTTATTTTTAAAAGAATAATCTCCCTCTGTGTGCGAGTGCGTTTGAATTTCCCGTGTACGAGCATGTGTGAGCTTAGCAGTGTGCCCCTGACTGAGTCAGCAAGCCAGTGAATGAAACGAACAATGAGAAGCAAAGAAAGGCACAGAGCTAGAGAGAGAGAGAGAGCAGTGTGTAGAAAGGACAGAGTGAGAGACTACCGGTGTGTGTGCGCGCCTCTCAGTGATTTTACGTCAGTAATTATTAATGCTCTGTATTGCATGAGTAATGGTGCATAGTGCTGACATTCTGCTACAGGTTAACAGTGCAGTGCAAAATGCACTCAAGCGCACTGGCAGACACACACACACACACACAGTTTGAACCGTGCTGGTTTTGCCACATAAAGTACAATCTCTGCCACATGGCTACTTCAGCAGCGACAGCTGAAAGGGAGCAGTTTGCTGTCATCTGTCAAAGTCAGCACACATGCGCACACAACATAAACGCACACACTGCGTTTCAAAAAGCAGCCTCAACCAACCTGGAGGCGTTCAGGTGAGCAACTGAACACTGATGTTAACTGTTTAAAATTATGCTTGTGTGTGTGTGTGTGTGTGTGTGTGCTGTGTTTAAATTGATAAAGTAATAAATGGCACCGGCTGACCAATCAGAAACAAGTATTATTCTTAGACATGTTTTACACAGTATGGCCCAATGGCAGTACAGACATTGATGAGTTTGAAGTGATGTCATCATTTGGAGGCTGTTAACTGTCTCCTGGATATGTATGCATGTGTTTATTTTACAGCTTCAAAATCAACTTGTCAGTGCTCTCTGCTGGACAAATGACACGCGTTCATATTGCATGCACTGACTTTTCTGTCCTTATTGTCCAACATGTAAGCGATGCCCCTAATGTTCATGAATCTATACACTAATTTAACTATATGGCTGTCAACAACGACCACGTTATGTGCTTTATGCATTCACCGATCCGCCTGGCTGTGGACAGGGGTCAGCCACAACCTAATGTTGGTCATGAACAAAAAGTCGATCACAGCTTGCTGCTTACATTCCTGACAAGCTGGAATGTAAAAACGACATCTAAGAAGAAAATATGAGCAACAACAAACAAGGAGATGTCAGAATTTTAAATAACATATTGGCTCGTTGACGTTACGACTCATCTGCAGAACTGAGTGTAGGGAAATCCCCGGCTGCCCACCCACAACAGAACTTCTGCTGAGACTACAGAGAAAGTCTAGTCAGCCTGTGAACCTTCAAGACCAAACCAAGTGTTTGCCTCTGAACGGGATATCTCCCTGACGCTCAGCTTATGACAACCTGGTTGATGAAATACCATCTGATGTAATTACAATGAAATGGAGTGACATGGAAATACAAACAGTGCTCAGGGAATGATCAGGTAACGGCACAAAGAGCGGAGATTAAAGAGCAGAAAAACTCTTCGACTAGACGTTCTGTGATATGCAGTGCATGTAACAAAAACACGCCAGAAGCCATTTGGTGAAACGCTTTCTTTGCAGCGGGAGTCAGATCTGTCAATCTGATCAATGATCAATCTGTCATTTTCAAGAAGACAGCTACAGCAGAATGCACTCAAACGCAGACACAGGTGACTGAGTGCCTGTGTGACCAATCAGAAACACATAAACTATAATCAGAGAGACACAGGCACAAGCAAGTGAACAGTGAAGATGTGAATTGGGTGCTGAACGCAGGGAGACAAGGAGAGTGAAGGCAAGTGGTTGCCTTTACACTGTTAGCGTTAACACACAGCTATGCTGGACATGACCTTTCCCTTCCTACAAGTCTGTGGATATCTCTTTTTATGGCTGTGTGGAGGCAGAGTAAGAGTGAGATACACCACGGACCGAGCGGACTATCGAGACAGTTACTGAACAGCAATAGGTAATGTCAGACAAAAAGGTACAGGCAGTCCCTTGGCAGAAGAAAAAATGTATTTCAGGAGTGGAGCAGAGAGAGATGAGGATGGGAAGGTGGATGGTTGATTTCATCTTGTGGTCACTCAGCCGTTTTGCCGGACACAGCTGTTTTCCTGCGCGTCTCCCCTGCTCAGCGGCCACGGAGACCACGACACCGCGCACCGGAGCGCACAGCGCAGCGACTGTTCAGCGCTCGGTGAGCCGCTGCTGATTAAACTGTGCGCATGCAAGTGCGCGCACAGGCTCACAAGTCGCTCAGGAGCATGTGACGGTGAGGCTAAAGAACAGAGGCGCATCTTCAGAACCAAAATATCTGACTGTCAGCCTTCGTTTTTCTCCAGGGAGTAAGTGGGTGGTGGTGTTACCCGACCGGAATTCAGAATATCTTAGCCCAGTTTAGCGTGCTTGAGGATAACATTGAATCGCCATCTGCGCACATGGTGCCATTCTCTGAATATATTTAGTTGATATAAATAAAGAAAGAATAACAATGAGTGTTTGTCCGTACTGAAGCCCTTTAAAGAGTTTTTAATGAGGTCGGCGCGTGTGGTTTAAGCGGATGTGTGATATCTGACCCATCTCTTCTTTGTGATTCTCTCTACATGTGATTTTGAAAATAAAATAATAATATTATCACCTCGGTATCAAAGGGAAACTAAGAAGATTGGGACGGGCGTTATAAAGGATTCCAGGAGCTCACATTGGGTCCTGCGCAGCCAAATGTAGGTTTATTCTTTCATGATCAGTATTAAGAACCTAAGTGGACACACACACCGGCAGGTCATCCTCCTCGCTTCTCTCACTCTGGCTTCGGCTCACTCTGGTATTATTATTCCACACACACGCACGGACACAAGAGGTGTCAAGGTGAATATGGGCTAATCGATGGTCATTTGGCCAAAAATGAAACCTGCATTTTAATTTTCCGAGCAGAGTTAGAAATGTTGGCACATAACTTCCGGCATGTAGTCGCCATATGGCACAAAAGTCTCTTAACAAATGGGAACTTCGACTTGCTGCAGTTGGACACTTTTTAATGTCTGGGAAAAATGCTTACTTGAAAAACAAAAAGAGCTGAGTTTTGGGCTTAATCTTTCGTTGCAGACCAGTATTTACACCCTAACACAAAGCGCACATCCTCATTACGTTTTCAGAAATGTATCAGTGATTATAACTCACAATGCGCTGATACACCACAGCAGGACCAGATAAGTTGAATTCTTTCCCTAAACGTTGGTATTTCAAGGAGAGTAAAACAAAAATGCTGTTTCCAGCAACAAACAATAGCGCGACAACATTTCAAGCTGGCAACAAGTTCTCGTGCGCTTTTGAATTTCTTACCTTTCCAGATGAAAAGAAGAAGCACTGTCTTCCAGAGGCGGCATCCCACCGGCGCGCCTCGCCTTGTCCAGACCGTCTCCATCCTCCAATAAGGTAAAAACCACGGGACTGTTCACGGAGGCTTCAAGAAGGGACCTTTTAATTTTCCTTTATCTATTTCCCTTTCCCCTGACAGATCACCACCGCGCCAGTGCCATCAATCTCATTTTCACCTAACTGCCCTCCTCGCTGTGCTTGACCCGAGACACCGCGCAAATGAGTTTAGGAGTAAACTATAAATCCTTCTGGAGTGAGTAAAAAAAAAGGAAAGCCCGGTGGACCATTCCGAAACAGGCTGACTTCTTCTTTAATCCACCTCCTTCACCAACAAAAAAAAGTCTGCGATGTCTCCCGCTTTCCCCTGTGGCGAGCTTCCTCCACCAGTGCGCTCCTCTGCTTTATTTATCCAAACGGGACGCTGAAAGCTGGAGGAGAGACCACAGCGTCTTCCCCCTCATCCACGCTCCTGTTCCAAAGTTTAAAGAGACCGCAGAGTGGACCGCGAACTCCCAACGAATTAAAAAGTCCACTTCGTGGTCGGGTTTTCAAACACAACACCCAGGAAAACTCTGTCACTTAAAGCTGTCATATATCAAATAGAATCCAGTTCCGCTCGGCCGTCAGCAGCTCCGTCCTTTTCATTCCTCCCTCTGTCTTCCTCTGGCTGTCATCTCTTGCTGTGTGTTATGTGTGTGTGCGCGCGTCTGGGCTCAACTTGAGAGGCTCGTCCGCGGGGTGGAGGGAGGAGAAGGGAGCACAGAGGAGGAGGAGGTCTGACGCTTCCACCAGCCGGCTGAGAAGAGGAGGAAGAGGAGGAGGAGGGCCAGTAGAGGCTGAGGGGATGAGGAGGGTGGAGGGTGGTAGTGGGGGTGGAGTTTGGAAAATTTGACTGGCAGTTAAGCAACCAATAGAGGAATTTAGTGTTTCTTTTTTCATTTGTATCATTCATTTAATCATTTTTTGGACGCACGAACCACGTCTAGAAAACTTTCAAAATAAAAGTGTGAAAAGCTAATCAACAAACGCAGGCGTAAGGGCAGAGTGTGAGCGTGTTTGTGTTCTGCACAAAGTGTGGAACGTGAGTTCGGAATGAAGAACAAGAAGAAGAAGAAGCCTATTTCTCTGAGTGAGTTAAGCCTTCCTGCATTATTCATACAGAGACACGCGCTACACCTGTTCCCCGCGTAATCGATAGGCGCCAACTTCGCACGAGCACTCGCGCGCGCGCACGCACACGCCGAAACAGGCATATCTAACTCCAGTGATGTGTGACAGCTTGTGCAACTGCAAAATGTGACTTGTAAAAAAAACTTGCTATTACTGGGACTGGGGTGTGCGTGCGTATGCACAATAAGGAGTCCGAGACATTTCATAAGGCAGCGTTCCTGGTTGCCTTTGTCAGCTAAATGTGTAAAAGCTAAAGAGATGACATTGTGACTTATTGAATTGCAAATCAGTGGAGGGATGGGAGGATTTCCGGAGACGGAGATACGTGAGCCCCGCTGTCTCTCCGCTCGCGCGTCTGCCTGCACAGCCTCCACGAGAGGCTAAAAAGGAGCGACAGCCCCCCCTAGTGTCACATTCAAAGGGGAGACAGTAAGTGGTGGCATTCCTGGAAGAAGACTACAAATCTCTGTTTCATCTCTCCTGAATCAGCAACACGCGTAATCAATGCCTGTGTCCTCTGCGAGCCAAAGCTTTCCCCGGGAAGTTCTGCGTCTCCTTTTCAACAGGACTGTTGCTCGTGGGCCCGCAACCACAAAGCATTAACAGCAGTAAGATAAGCGGTCTTCACTGGCTGGAGGAAATGTGCCACAGCAACAAATAAACTGCAGATAATTCTCTTTACATAGGAAGGAAAAACATCTTCAAAAGCATCAGGTAAGAATTATATTGGTAAAAATATGCAAAGCTGGGTTTTTTTCAGAAAATATTCAAAACATTTTCATCATATAATCCCCCAAAATACAAGGTTTCAACATCCAAACATGTACTCGAGACAACAATGAATTGGGCAATTCCATAACAAAACTAAATTATCCTTCTCAGACGCTTTCGGGTGGTTTGACTTGTCACTTTTGGAGGAAGAATGGAGGCAGCAAATATTCATTATATCAGAAAAAGGAAGGCATTCATCACAGAGATTGCATTGTCATTTCAAAGCGTAATTCTTCAAATACACCCTGTATTAGATGAAGTATGATCAATGAATAACGTGCTCTAAAAACTGGTTCTCACTCAGCGTCACAGGGCTAGCTGCAGTGCTCAGTCACTGCCAGGCTGACCAGAGTGCACTGACCTGGTCTACTTTTGCCTTTCACTCAGGATGAATCCCATGCAGCTCAATTCCTTAATTATAGAAGGCCCACTTTTCACACCACGCTCGCTGGACTCTCGCTGTACTTTGTTTCCATTCCCAAGAGGAACTATTCAAAAGTGTTGTCCTCGTTTTCAAGTATGTTTAGAAGACGGCTGACAGAGTCTGAGAAAATCATTATTAGAACACACACGTTTATGAGGAGTCACACACCGATAACGTCAGAGGACCTTTATAATTTTGACATTTACCTTTCCTTCCACATTTGGTGCTGAAGCACTTATTCACCTTTACCTCAGCTTTACCTCAAAACCCTCAAGTCTGAAGCATGATTGCGTCCATGAGGAGACAACAGGTTCACCACAAGAGTCCTGAGCGTACGCAGAACCTCTGTCCCGTCACCATCAGTCCTTTGCGGTCATAACAACCCAAGTTTAGTCTGTTTCCTCCAACTTCCCTAAGTAAAGGGGGGGGGGGGCTTCCAGATCTGGAGAAGCTGGGATTGCACAGGGGGAACACTTTCTACCAAGGGACAAAGGCTTCAAACACAATCTTAGTCATTTCGTGTAGTGACCCACCACAAGGTCTACAAAGTGTGGTGTGAAAGGTCCAGCCCGATGAGCGTCACATTTCCAATTTCACGGTATTGTTTAACAAAGGGCATATCCACGTGACGTTTCCCAGCTGTCCGTGCTATGAACGTTTTAAGCAATTGCTCAAGTAAAACCATTATATATATTAAATGTTACCTCATATATAAATGGAAGCATTAGAATGCAGTATGAGAAATACGGTTGCGTGTACTGAGAGGCTGCGTGGGACGTCTGCAGAATCTGAGTAGAAGCAAGTTCACATGCAAACCGTGTCTGCTGACATTCCTGTGGTAATTAGTGAACAATTAACCTCCTTTCTTGTTGCATTTTTTGTTTGTACTTACAGAGGAGAAAGCCATAAAATCTTGTCTACTATGAGACAATACGACTTGCTCAGTGTGTGCCTGTTCAACTCACTAAAAACTGGGTTAGAAATTAATGTGAATGAAATATGAAGCTTTTTTTTCCCCCCAGTTAAAATGCCTGAGTAAAACCAGTGCACTGGACCAGAATGCGCACTACTACCATCTGCTGCAAAGTGGACAGTTCCGTGGTGCTGAAATTACCAATACATCAGAATTCAGGGGTTTTTTGTACATCATGTTTATCACCTGCACATTTTCAAGGAAAACGAGGACAGTGCTAAAGATAAGAGGTAAGATGAGAGGAGATAGTATTTCCATTAGTTAGTTCATCCATTAGAGACCAACAACATGTTTGTCAGCTACACTCAGATCCTATCTTGGTCCTAATTCTTACCACTACACAGTCCACAGAGTGACAGGGAGAAGCAATAAGACTGAGAGAACACTCAGTGTGGGGTCAAACTGTGTTTTGTGCTCGAGCACGAAGGAAGCCGCATCGTTTGCTTCAGTAGATACAACTTTCAGAGAGGGACGACGAGAGAGGGGCGAGAGTGGAGACGGAGAGTGCTCCTCTCTCTCAGGTCAAATGGCTCTTCTTTCCTAACGACAGCTTGTTGGTTGCACTCCACTTGAAGGCTGGAGGACGATGGCTGCCGCGGACAAACCTCCCTATCTACTTCTAATTCCCTCAGTCTTCACATCGTTTTTGTCCATCTTTTACTTTACTTACTACCTCTCCCGCTCTCTCTCTCTCTCTCTCTCTCCCTCTCCAGTCAGAAAGCCACGGCCATCTCTTTGCTCAGTGGAGCAAACTGAATACATTAGAATCTAATTAAGGCTGGTGAAGAGAACTGCTCGGGCTTGGAGTGTGTATTCATTTTTGTGTTGATCATGTATGATAGCTTTGGCCCAGCCAGCGTGTGAGGAAGGGAATCTATGTGGGATCTTACCAGAGACAGCTTGTGCATCTATGTAAATCATACTGCGGATGTGCCATCTTGGTGAATGAGTGTGCGTTACTACTCTACATGTTGTCATAGTGCATTGAGTCAGTGAGTGAGTGAGGATGCCCTCCTGTCTCACGCCAACTGGTTTCTGTTTCCATATTAGTGCAGACTACTGTCAGATATAGTGTATCAGAGAAGTGATGTGTGTGTGTGTGTGTGTGTGTGTGTGTGTCTGCATAAGGGAATCAATAACTCGCTGTTGCATTATGTACTGCCCATGTTCAATGTGAAATTAGGGGCATACACAGAGCTGCACTCACACACAAACAACAAACTAAGGTAATCAAAAGCACACGCGCACACACACACACACACACACACACTCTCAAGCCTGGAACAGAGAGACAGAGAAATGGACGTGAACGCATTCAGCTGCAGGACATCACTAAAAGCCCACCTCGCACTGTCTACACATGCACATAAACTGGCGCATATAGACAGATTCCCAATGTCCTACTTCATTCACATGCATATTGCGCATGAACACACCAAGAAATTAATGCATTTCATAAATTTCCCACCTTTCTCCCTCCCAGTAATGTCCCTCAGATTGTTTTGTTTTAGACTGGGCCTTTTAATGAATAATACATTTTATGTCACATATTAAAATGTGAAATATTCTACATTAAAAAACGATTCACTTTGAGAAAACTGCTACTGGAACCACAAAAAGAGCGAATTCATTTATGGGACTGAATACATGGAGGATCGGGCCACTGCAGTAGCCTTCTATATGTGTCATATACATACATACCCAGAGGTAAAATATTCATTTTAAAATCCACATTTTGCACACAAACTGGGAATTTGGCCACAAATTTTATTTTAGGTTTACTAAACTTTACCTTCATTTTATTTAAATTAGATGTTCCTGACACATTTTCCACAGAACAGACAGTCGTCCACACCCAATCCTTCTTATTTCAACCATTTCTGCAAAAGGTTAGATATAAATGTTGCAGTCATGATGACCGCATACTCCCCTTGTCTCTCCTGTACTCCTGCTTCTGTCACCACACGCACACACCAACAGCAGCCTGAGATCAATTACGGAGAAACCCCCAGCCCCTCCCCACTTCTCTCCTGCTACAGATGCAATTTACTCACCCACCGTAAATCAATGGAGACAAGTGGGGCTAATTTAGACCATTTGATGTCAATTTGGCCTTGACCCCTCCCCATCACACACACTTGCACCCAACTTAATGACTATCTGCACCGGAGTTTATTACGCAGAACTGAGTACCACCCTTCGGTCTCACTAGCAAACGCACACACAGACACACACAAAAGCACCACCTTCCCACCTCATGCACTCACTCACACACACACACACACACACACACGTATACCATGGTGCAGGCCATAACTTGCAGCCCCACTGCTTGAGATTTCCATATTGGTTCTGTCAGAGATTATTTTGTTTACAGGGCCCTTTGGATGAAATAACAGCACTAAGCGCTATCAATTACTGTGAGACAGGGCAGGGCAAGAAAGGGAGTGGGGGTGGGGGTGGGGATGGTAAATGAGGCAGGAAAGAAGAAAAGAGTGTAGAAGAAATGCTGGAGGAGGCAGGAGAAAGATTGAGAAGCGCAAAGAGAAGGTGGAGGGAGGAAAGGAACATGTGGATGGGAGGAGAGAGACAGAAAAACATGAATAAAGTGAGAGGTGGATTTACTTTCTGTGCAGAAGTGGCCAAAACTGAGGCCAAGTCATCTGCCCTAAACAAGGTCTCTAAACCAAGGTCTGGAAACTATTCACCAGCTGCCAAAACAATCATTCAGCACACACACACAAGCTGTGCACCCTAAGCTAGGGACAGAAACAAGTTAGCGCCTTTTAATATTATCATCGCCCGTTAAAACCTAAAATCGACCTCAAAGTTACCAAATCAATTACCAAAATGTAAATCAATGAATCTGCCTCCACCACGCCTCAAGAAAAACTGTCCCATCTTACTACAATGCATAAATCACATCCACAGCAACAGAAGCACGCAAAGGAGACGTCTGTACAATACAACACTGCTGAGAATATGTCTAATGAGGCCAGAATAACACCTGGGGGTGCAACGTGGGTATGTAAGGCATTTAAAGTACCTAATGAGGGTTCGGCAAATCGACCCATCACGCGACTTGGCTCAACACCAGAGCCCCGACCTTTTAGAAAGGAGGTCTCAAACCGCCCGGCTGCCCCTGGTGCTCAAATGCCAGCGCAGTTAACATGCACCGCGGCGTCTTCCTGCATTTTTGTTAGCACAAGACGTTTGACACAAGACGTTGACAGCACCACAGAGCGCGTGCTCCACTATGAGAATCTTTTTCAGCACTTCACGGAACAATCCCTCCAGATTTAGGATATCATTTTTCAGATATTTCTGTGTTTAAAGTCTTAGAAAATGCTCATGGGTCCTGCTGTCAGAGAATGCTGATATCCGCCATGAACCTTGTGGGTGTTTGATTTCAATCTGTGTCTTTCCGCTACTCTGTCTGCCCGACCATTTGCTCAAGTGTCTGTGCTTGTGGATGTGTACCCCAAGCGTCTTTGTTGGACAAGAGATTCAGTGCAAATCTTTCATAAAGGTTCCTGGTGATTACTCAAGAAGCAGTCATCCCATTCACACACACACACACACACACACACACACACACACACACACACACACACACTTCGGCCACTTTTTCTATCATGTACTGTAGAAAACATACAGCGTGTGCTCACAGACTACACAGACATTCTGAGATTGACAGAGGGAGGGATATGAAGAGCTTTCTTAGTGTGTGTACAGGTTGCTGTCATTTTGTCCAATCATCGTGTTCCTCTGCAAAACCAGTAACCAGTAAGTAAAACTGTACCTTACCTAATGTTTAATCTGCACTTTAACAACTATTACAACAAAAGACTCAGATTTAAAAGACCTGTGCAGTATGTGTGTATATGTGTAAAACTTTCCAGTGTTTGATGTAGCTGCAGCACAGTGTCTGTGTGTGTGTGTGTGTGTGTGTGCACAGGACTGCCACAGTCAGTTTTTGCCTCACAAGCTGGTGTCAGTCTACACACTGCGGATGAATTAGCTTTGAACCCATGTCATGTCAAATAGGACGTTCAATACACACCTGACAGTTTCCTCTTCACTCAGACTCCTACAAGCGACTGGACAAACACGCCGCTTGTTAAGTTGTCGTGCGATTTCAGGTGCCTGCTGATGGATGATTTTCCAACTGGCGAAACGGGGCAGAAATAAGTGGAATCATGCTTCATTCGAGTTAATGCACCTTTCATGCCTGGAGAGGTAATGCCTCAAATGAATGTCGCAATCTTACAATGTACTTACAATGTATGTGAGATCTCAAATGAACTCTCAAGAATCCGTTCACAGTTTCATTTTATACCATAAATACTATCCTTCATGATGGAAAAAAAAGTGCAGCTCTGATTCTAATGCAGCAACAATAAACATCATTATTACACTGACAATGCCAAAATGTCCTCACAAGAATGGTAGTGTGCACACAAACACACACACACATACACAAACAATGGAGTGAATATCAGAAATACATCCATACTCATTTCTCATTTAGATGGTTTTAGCTTATCCAAACAAGTGCACACACACACGCACACACACACACACACAGTCCTGAGCTGGATTCAAACAAACAACCAATTTGCTGGGCAGATTACCCATGGGACCTCAATGTGTGTCACCTGAGAGGGGGTGGGAGGTGACTCATCAGGAAGATGCTAATATCACTTTTTACACACACACACACATGCACACACACTGCCTGTAAATATTAATTCCAGACAGAAGCCCTCCGCGACTGGCAACTTAATTACACTCATTTCAGTGTGATTGTCTCCCACAGGAGCACAAACACACACTAACACAGTCAGCTAAGATAATTTGGACCTAACACTCTGAATTAAGGATATTGTCATTTTGGATCATTTCCCCTGTGAGCGACTGTGTGTGTTTGTGTGCATGTGTGAGAACGAGAAGTGTTCCTGTGTGTGACTGGAACCAAACACTGCAATTTAGTAGCTGCAGCAACACACTGTTTGGTTTCCATTTGCAGAGATTCATTTTTTCACATCTTTCACATTTTAGTTTATATTTTCCTCATAATTATAATGTGCTGTATAATTGAGAAGCCCTTGAACCAGGAACGAGACTTGTTAAGTAGACTTTAAAAGCCTGTTTTCTAATTCAAAGTCATTAGAGTTAAGATGGTGTAGTAAAAGATTGGATTGAAATGGTCTTCCTGCCTGGATCCAGCAATTATTTCAATCTTTGTTAGAGATACATTTGCTGAAAGTTCCTTTGAATGGTGAAGGTTCTCAGTCATCCAGGTCATGGTTATCTCAAAAAGGTTTTATCCAAAGCAACTGGACTTGTTTGGTTTCTTGAATTTAGATATTTCCAAAACTAAATGCTATTGGTGAATATAGACCAAAACGTGTTTCCCTGTCTGCTTTTAGGCCTTAAAATGTGATGTGATCTTCACCTTCAGTGAAGCAAATCACACTGTTGTACTCCTCAGTTTGAAAACTTGTTTAAAGAGTCCACACAAGACATGATAGAATCGAACTATTAGGTTTAAGTTACATTTTTTTAGATAAAGCTGTCAGACATTTTCAAATCAAACTGAGAAAGATGGAAACCGAGAAACAAGACAGATGAACAAACGGAGGTAAAAAAGTGAGCAAACAAGACGGAGGGACAAGGAGACAGAGAGGAGATGGAGATATACAGATAGAGACAGAGGCAGACAGGCAGATGGAGAGAAGAGCAAGCAAATAAGAGAGCGTTAGCGGTGGATGGGCGCTGTGATAGCAGCGAAAGTGAGCAGGACAGGAGTTGTTTTGAGCTGCTTGTTTGGACAGATGGCTGTCTGTGTGCTAATTACAGACTGAGTGCTTGACACTGTGAACACAATCAAAGAGGAAACTGGCTTTATTTGTTCAGCTTCACCCACACGCAGGCGCGCACACAGAAAAAGACACACACCAGTGAAAACTGTTTGCCCATGCCACAAAGAGGGACGGGCAAACACACCCAGAAACACACATTCATCCACACAACGAGGCACAAATACAGAGCACAGAGGCGTTTCAGCATGTAAGCACACACTTATCAAAAAAATGCACAAAGCAAATGAACAGCCACACTTGCCATCAGTGTTGGAGGACGACCAGATGACACAGACCTCCTCTTGTGTAAAACTGTGAAAAACTCAGATTTCATCCCTTTTAAAAGACAAATCTTCCTGAACATGTGGCTAAAACTAGCTGGCTTACTAGAGGATACACAATTCTTTATTTCAGTATTTGTTTAATTGTTGCTTTATTCTGAAATTGAAATGTTTAAATAAATTGAAGTTGGCATAAGCAAAAATGCAGGGGCTCTTATTTTGTAGCAGACACTTCCAGGACAACCACTGCCAAAAAACAAAAAGGTTTCACAGCCATAGCGATGACAGTCTCTGGAAAAGCAACACTCAAAGATTGTTTTGACCAAACTGCACAGATTATTATTCTTTGACAGACTAGAAACAGAACTCAACTCTGTACTCTCTAAAACTCAACTCTCTACTCTAAATACTCAACTCTGTTGAGTATTTAGGTAGTAGTCAATTTCAGCACTTTTTTTAGACATCTGTTAAAGATACAAAGGTTGTTTAGCTTGCTTCACCTTTCTTTGGTACTCACAAAAAGGAAATGCACACGTTCTGTTTTGAGACCTTAGCGTTAAGTTAATGGTTACTTTAAGTTCAACAAAAGCAGAGGAGAAGAAGTTTGCACCTATATATTCACCCAGGTTGACATCACAGTTGCAATGAATCAGTGGAGGACAGAAGTCCCATGACAAGAGACGGAAACAGAGTACATTTCTAGAAGGTCGCAGGTTCAAACCACGTCTGACTCCGTCCCCCACCAGGTGTGTCCCTGAGCCAGACACCCAGCGCCAGCTCCCTGTAAGTCGCTTTGGAAAGAAGTGTCTGCCGAGCAAAGTAAAGTAAATTTCTGTGCTGCCATTCTAAACCAAAAAGCATGAGGGCTATGGCGACTATGCCCACCGTGGACAGGTGTGACAAATAAAATGAATAATGGCTCTTTTCCCATTTATGTGTTTCAGAGAGCCGTGCCAGCAAGCTGGCAGGTGGCGCTGGTAAAAATATTATTAATGCTATTATAGCAACACCTGTGTTGTCAAGTGAAAATTGTCCAGCAGGTGAGTTTGTTTTCTAACTGATAGAGCTTTTTAAAATGAGCTTTATAGCCCCACACTACAAGCCTTTCTATAATCCCTTTTTGCTTATTAATAGTCATGTGCCACAAGTGGAGGTGTTCTGATGTGTTCAGGAGTAGCGCTACATCTGGATATACTGGATAGACTGACTATGTTGTTTGAAAAGGACCAAAACCCTACAGGTACTTTTCTGCTCCTCGTCCATCCTGAGCTGCATGTCGCCTTCACAGACACACTTTCACCCCACTCACCCACCTCCTTTCATCGTAAGCTGTGTGCAAACATGTAGTGTTTTCAATCCCCACGACACGTCCCCACATCCCTCCACAGCCCAGTCACCTCCAAGCAGCCTCATTAGCCCAAACCCTAACGAGCAGGGCCTTAACGAGCGTAACGAAGGCCTAACGAGTGTTAGTGTCTGTCGTTACCATGGCGTCTGGTCACGACAGCCACAGAAAATAAGGTGGCAGCCACCAGATGTTCTGTATTTGTTTGCTTAAGTTTTTTTATTATATTTAGTAGCAGAAAAAGTTAATAAAACTCTGGATTGTTGTCCGATTCAACCTTTAATGTATTGTACTCATATACTACATAGAGTTAAATGATCAAAATGTTACGTTGGACTGATCTTTGCAATTTATCAGATTACAACAGTAGTTCACAATTTTTTTTTAAATGATGCACAATTAAACTCATTGTCATCAACTGGAACCACATAGCATAACCAGTTTCCAGTAGCAGGCGCCAGGTTTTAGTTGAATTAAATTTAACTGAAACAGAAACAGAGGTCAAAGAGGACAGAAAGATTTGGGAGATTAAGACAGGTTGTGGATTCTGTGGTGATGATTTCAGATTCATTTTGCATTTGCTTGAGCCTGGACTTGAAGGTGATAAAAGTTTTTGTATGAAATGGTAACATTCCTCGACATGTCTATTTTTAAATAACATATCTCTGTCTTTGTGTGGATGCGGTTTTTAATGCAAACTGTTGTCTGGGTCCCAGCCGCCATCTGCCAGTCTGTCCTTTGTAACACAACAGAGCGACATCTTATACTCTTTTTTTCTGTCTCAGTAAGACAAATCTGGGTCTGAGTTGTGCTGCAGAATAAAAATAATGACTCAATAACCACCACACAAGGCTTCTGTTACTTTGTGAATACTCATAATACTGTGCTATTATTTTCAAATTCCTCACCCACATGATCAGAAAGGTTGTAAAGTGTAGTGTTATTCTAGTGATAAACCTCTTGTTGTTAGATTGTCTGTGCGTCTGTCCCACTGATGAATCAAGATGGGGCAGATATGTCGACCTCGACACATTTTTGACAATTTCAGTGGTTAAAGGTCAAGGGACAAAGTCGCTGTGACCTCATGCCTGTTCCAATCTTATCAACGCTATATCTCAAAAATGCCTGGAAGGAATGTCACTGCATCTGACACAAACTTCAACTCGGACTTGTACATGAACTTCTCAGAATATGAGTCCGGACAGACATGAAGACTGAAGCTGACGTGTGATGCAGTAATTGTAATTGTAATTGTATGTATAAGTCTCACTAAGTCTTCCATTTCTCTCTGCTTAATTGTTTGACCTGAGTTGATTATAGTAAAAGTTTTATAGAGGAATATAGAGCAACTTATGCGCCTTTATCATTATATTTAGTTAGATGGGCTGTTCTGTCACCTGTCTGTCGTCTCGACGCGCTCGCCACCAACAAGACCGCTAGTCTGTCTCAGACTGAGCCACTAATCCTCCAGTAAGAGCCGTTAAATCGCCACAGCTGCGGCAGGCAAGCTGCCACCTAAAGCCAACTGGACTGTCTCATGCTACGTACGCGAAAAGAGAAGCACACACACACACACACACACACACACACACTTTCAGAGATATACACTATATAGAATTACAAACAAAACTTTATCTTGCAACCTGCCTCTTCCGTCTCGCTGTGGCACAGAGACAGATTTCTTTTTAAGTGAACGGGTTGCATTTTGCTGTGTAACACGATAAAAACAGACAGGGCAGTCCACCTGTCCTAACTGTGTGCACGTGGCTGCTGAGACAGAGGGAAAACCCAGAACAAAACAAAAGGGTAGAGGGTGAGATTAAGGGAAAAGGCCTTACCTGTTTATTAGTTTATGGAAAACACACACACACACTTACACAGATTTGGATCTAGACCAGGAGTGCAACAGCCTGCTATGAATATTCAGCGACTGATACAGTTTGTGGGTGCCTGTGTGAGTCAGTGTGTGTGTGTGAGTAAGAGAGAGAGAGATTCATATGGAGAGATAGTTACTGCTTCCTGTAATCCCTCTAAACAGGAAACATACACTCTGGGGACGGCACATTTTGTTTGTGTGTGTGTACTCAGTTCCCAGTAAAGTACCTCGGGGACACAGAGGGTACTTGTATCTCTGAGTTAAGTAGGAAATCAGCACAGCACAACACAAAAGATTAGGTTTAACACAACGAACACACAAACTCAGACCTTTGTGTCTCGTTTTTGTGTAAGCTGTTGTGAATGTTCTTCCACTGTGTGTCCTCACTGACCTCTGGCCAATCAAAGAGCCCGTGTCACACGAGGCGCGAACAACGTTCCACACCGAAATCAATTATGGAGTAAATAGTTGCATACTGTGGTTTAAAGTTAAACAGCCTGTGTTAAATAGACTTTGCTGCCTGGTGTCCGTGAGCTTATTCCAGAAACACGCAACAGCTAAAGTAAGGAAATGATGCTGTTGTTTCTGTCCAGACAGAAACACATGTGGCTGTATGCACGAGAGCGTGCATTAATAGACAAGGCGTTCATCAATCTTTGTTAAGAGGCGTCAGGTAGCATGTGTGCCTCTCATTAGACATGTGCTGTTTGAAGCTTGTTGAGAAAGTAGTCGATTAATGAGCTTATGAGACATGATCGCACAGAATGACAGCTGGATTATGTGCCACCACATTATCAGCCAGCCGGTTAACAAGCTGAAGTCTTACTCAGTCGTTCGCACGAGTCCAGAATCCAGTTGGTTTGCAGACGGAAAAAGTCAGTTCATGGTCCCCTTCCTTGTAGCATGTATCAGAGTCAGTAGTTTATGGTCTTCTTTAGTTCTCCATACTAAAACACTATACCTCTTAGTAGCTGGACTACTCATATAGTTATAAAGTGCACCACTACTGCCAATACGCCACTTGTTACATAGCAAAAAGAGCAGAAGAAACTGCTAAACTGGAGTGCTGGGAACCAGTAGGAGAAAAAGTAATGTATTTGGTGACCTTTACTAATAACATACTTGCAAAATAATGTGCATATAAATCCCTAATAGTAATGACACACATGATTCACGGCACCAGAGGAGTGAGCGAGATGGACAGCGCCCACTCTCCCTCAGGCATGAAAACATCAGTGTTCAACGTTAAAATGCTGAAAAAGGAAGCCCTCCTCTTCCACTTCCCTGGACTCCCTAGGCCATTTCAGGGCCAATTAAAGCTGTTCCTCCGACTGGTTTTCAGATAGTCGAACGGACTGGATGCCCTTCAGTATAGTACTAGAAAGAGGAGCGTGAGAATAGACAGAGAGGGAAATCGAGGTAAAGGAAGGGAAAAGGAAGCAGAATGTGTGGAGTAGACTGTGTGTGAGAGAGCCAGGTAAAAACAGCCTCACACAGCCTCTCCATAAAGGCCAGACTCCTCTGAATGCACAGATGTAAATCTCCCTTAAAGTGTGCATCGGCATGTAGTTCACATCACACACAACAGTCACGCAGAATGTTAAAATTAAGCTAAGTAAGTCCGTAAATATCAGACAACTCCACAAGTGGTTCTGAGTCATTTCAATGCATTGTGTGATGCTTCACTTAAACTTTAGTATCATAATCGCTGCTCTCAAATGCAGGGGTCAGTTGCAATTATAATGATAATTGCCTAGGACAGACCCTCAAACTAAATAATATCTGCAGAGCTTTAAAGTCTTTGAGTGTGGACATGTTGCAGCCTGCGCACACAAGTGACACCTTAAGGACGTAGGACAAAATACGCAGTTACACAGGTCTACTTTTTGAGTTTAGCTAGTTGTTTTTTTGACTTATATCTTATATATTTATACTTTTTACACTCATATATATATGCAAACACCGTGATATATATATATATATATATATATATATATCACGGTCACGTGGTGGTTAGCACTGTCGCCTCACAGCTAGAAGGACCAGGGTTCGGGTCCCGGGGTCGGCCGGGTGCCTTTCTGTGTGGAGTTTGCATGTTCTCCCCGTGTCTGCGTGGGTTTCCCCCGGGTACTTCGGTTTCCTCCCACCGTCCAAATACATGCATGTTAGGTTGATTGGTCACTGTAAATTGTCTGTAGGTGTGAATGTGAGTGTGCATGGTTGTTCGTCTATGTGTTGGCCCTGCGATGGACTGGCGATTTCTCCAGTGTGTACCCCGCCTCTCGCCCGAAGGCAGCTGGGATAGGCTCCAGCACCCACCGTGACCCGATTTCGGATAAGCGGAAGACAATAGATGGATATATATATATATATATATATATATATATATATATATATATAGTACATTTGGCCACAAAGTGTTATTTATGACAACAAAGCAATATTATTATATTTCCTTCCTATATATTTAAGCAATATATAGGAAGGAACTTTTGTCCAGATGAAACAATATCTGGGTCAAATCTGAAAAATACTCCCTGGGAAAGGCACATTTTTAAAAAGTGATTTTCCACAAATTGTCATCATAGAGGCTAATGGCATCCAGATTAATTGTATATATCTGGTGTCGATCTCACTGAGGAAGGGTAAAACAGGCTTTTTATTCAGCACGTGCATTACATTTTTAGGTTTCCATATGGATTTCAGAGAAAATGTTTTTCAGCCACTCTTTAAGATTCATTATAGTTTATTTCATTTACTTGTACTCACACCTGTCTTCACTGATGAGACAGCACATGCAATTTAGTGGTGACAATGGTGCCATCTCACACACAAACTGGTCCTGAATCAACGCCTGAGCTGCCATTAGTCAACTGTTTGCATTATTAGCATCGGCCCAGATATGAAAGGTCCGTAAAGACGTCCATGTTCCTGGGAGAGAGGGAGAGATTAGGACAGAAAAAACTCCTAGGTGATTGTTCTTTAGCCCTCTTCAATATCTTAGACGGAGATGTAATCGATCCACAATCCCATTCGGGGTGCTGAGGTGAGGATCTTCCCACAGTGCGAATACAGCGTATTCTATAAAACAGATTAATGTTGCTGCCATATTTAGACTTCCAATAATGATTTACAGCCTCGGTGCTACACTAAATGGGTTTGGTTGCTAACCGGGCACACTAACAGCAGTAGTAGTTAGTATAAAGTTTGTACCAACATACATCTTGTGTGTGTTTTTAAATAGCACAGTAAAAGGGATCAGACAGTAAAGTAATTTTGTTCTAACATGGAAAACCAGAGACAAAATTAAAGCTAATAAACTGAAAATATATTTGTTAGATATATATTTCTTTAAAAAGAAAAACACTAATCACAAACAAGCTAAAATGAATTCTATTACCCAGTGCATAGTAGATGTTGTCATATCTGCCTTCAGCATACTGATTCAAGCAAAACAAGTGCGTGGAAAAACCTCATTGTCATTGCTGCTTTTCCCTCCCCTTTAATTTCATGCCAATATGCACATCATGTTCAGCTCAGAATGTGACCTAATGTGGATTCACCCCATCATGTAAACCTTCTCGCAGGCAGACTAAAGGATAAACACGGACTCAGACGCATGCACACGACTTCATGTCACAACATGTGTTTTTGTTTAATGGTAGAAATGATTCAAGTTAAACAAGTAGAACCACTTTTTGCTTCCAACAGTTTGTTTCACATTTGTGTTTATTTTAACCATTAAAGAATCTCAAGTGTAACTTGATTTAGCAATTCCTGCAGAAATTGCGTGGGAGAGCTGTTCTGATCACTCACTGCAAGTGTAATGGGTTTATTATGGTATATAATGTATGGGGCAGCATTAGGGTATACAGTCTGCAAGAGGGGCGCAGAGTACAGTACTAAAGTAGTGGGGTACAAATATGTGTGTCTGTATCTGTCCTCCTCCTACTCACCCCTGGACAGCCCCTCCCACACAGTGTTCTGGCTGGACAGAGGAGCACGTTCAGCCACAGACCTATCACACCTATATACCTACACACAATTTGTTTTAAACTCTGAAGCATTAGATCGATGTTATGTTGACATAGTACACGTCAACTACATCCGGTAGAAAAGAAATGCTTGCAAGTATAATAGACCGTAATGCTCTTATTGTGAAAGGCAAGCGGAACCGCTTTTTGTTGTTGCAATCAACAGCTTATCTCTGCTTCAAATAGCAGTAAATGTCAACTTAAAGGCTTTACACACTGTAATTTTAGAATATCTTGCATTTAATTAATTAATAATCCAAATCTGAGGATAAACCAGATTTTAATGTCCAGACGCCACAGAATCTCCACACGCTGTTTGACTTGCTCCAGGCTTCGCTTGCACTGCACCCCTTCCCCCGGCCTCTTCCTCATCTATCCGTCCTTTAACACACACTCTGACTGGTCTGTCGTAAACAATTATTGCAATTCGACTGGTACAGCCACACACAAACAGCCTTAAATCCGACTGTATGTACGCGCAACGTTTAAATCTTCACAGGTGCACCGGTTGAGTCTCTGACTGTTCCCAGAGTCCATGCCACTCTAGGGATGAACTGTGTGTAGTCAGCATGCCTCAACTAAGCTCGGGGTAGCACTGGGATGCCTCTGGCTGTGTGGTGTAGGACGCCCAGATCCATCTTCGTAACTACAACCCTTGGTATGAGCAATGACTCCACAGACAGTAGTGGAGTGTGGGCAGTAACGTAGCGTTTTGCTGGACTCATTGCATCTTTGTGGTGCTGAGTTCAAAGCAATCAAGTATTTAGCTTCATATTTTTTACTAGAGTAAACTATTCTGTCAAATCTATTCAGAATCTCTCCACTAAAATGTCACTAACTATTTACTGGGTGATGTGGACATTCGAACTGGATTCCATTTAGCTGTCTACAGTTTATTCTATGTCCAGGTTGTGTTCATTAGTTTAATCAGTTGCTATGGATATCTGAACAACATTCATTTTTCTCCAATAATATAACATACTGAATATCAAATAACATCAGTTTATCATGGTACTTTCTCTAGAAATAAAGCAAACATGAAGAAGTTTCCCATTTGCAACAGTGTTATGTGACAGCCAGTTTGAGTCAGTGTCATATGACAGCCAGTTTGTTTAATTCTGAAACATGCTGTTACTATGGAGACAACAATTCAGTTCTGAGAAATCATTGTGATGTCACATGTAACATCACAGGGACCAGAGTTTATAGGTACAGGTCGTTGGGCCAATATCCGCTGAGCTCAGGTCGACATGGGTCTTCCTTAGATGGAATCCCTGGACCTACTCCACACCTTCATAGTCGCTGACCGTCCCCAGACTCCACCCACTCTGGGGATGAACTGTGTGTAGTCAGCATGCAACAACCGAGCACTGGGAAGCTGTGCTCAACTGGTTCCCCCCACCACCACCACCTCTGGCTGTGTGGTGTAGGACTCAGCGAAACCCAATACAATTAAATCTGAATTTAAAATTTTGAATTTGATTTTGATTTTGAATCTGAATTCGATTTTGAATTTGAATCTGATTTTGAATCTGATTTTGAATGTGAATCTGAATTTGAATCTGATTTTGAATTTGAATCTGATTTTGAATTTATTTTGAATTTGAATCTGATTTTGATTTTGAATCTGATTTTGAATCTGATTTTGAATCTGATTTTGAATCTGATATTGAATCAGATTTTGAATTTAATTTTGAATTTGATTTTAAATTCGATTTCGAATTTGAATCTGATTTTGAATTTGAATCTGATTTTGAATAAGATTTTGAATCTGATTTTGATTTTGAATCTGAATTCGATTTTGAATTTGAATCT